>BJCM01000192.1:0-15920 GCA_018326385.1 Flaveria bidentis | reverse complement strand
AACACACTTTCTCTTACACACACAAAGCAACAAACTCTCTCTAGACCACAAGGATTTTCGGTTCCAAGGGGCAAAAGAGCTGAAATATTCAGCTCATATTCAAGTGTTCTTGGCTGGAAATAGTCTTGTGCAAAAGGGTTTTCAAGTTGGTGTTGCACATCCTAGCAAGTGGGTGTTTGAAGGAGCTTGTGGGTATCATCTCTTGAGGGCTTCTACATTGAAGTCTTTGCTTCCTAACATCATCATCTAGCCTTGCAAATCCACGATTCTAAGAGGTAGTTTGTGTGGTTGTTCTTTTATGTTTTGATAGCATGTTCATCCATATAAATAGATCCTTGTTTTGGGTTTTGTTTTAACATATGTATTTGATACATAAACTCACGTTTTTAATAATACTCCGCTGCGTTTTTCATGTTAAATGGTTAATATGACTTTGGTAAGAATCTACAAAACCCAACAGTAAGTGTGGAAGGGAGCATGTTAGGGAATGTAGATTGGGATCCAATGTATGTTTCCGTTGTGGGAGGACAAGACATGTGGCGAAGAACTGTGGGATAAGGAGGTGGTATAACTATGGCGAGGAAGGCCACATGAGCCGGGAATGGAAAAAAGCCAAGGGATGAGAGTTCTGGAGCAAGGAGGAAGATGGTCAGGACTGAAGGACAAAAGGCGAGCGCTAGAGCCATCACAATGACCTAGGAGGAGGCTAGGACGGACCCCAATGTTGTGTCAGGTACACTTCTAGTAAACCAAACTCTAGCTTTTGTGTTATTTGATTTTGGTGCTAGTAAGAGTTTTATTTTTGCTGCTTAATGTCTAAATTAGCTAATAGTAGTAGGAGTATAAATAAGCCCTTTGTTGTTGAAACTGCCATAAGTAAGTCTACCAGGTTGTTGATCTGATAGAAGGTTGTGATATAGAACTAGAAGGTCATAAGTTTCCTCCTAGACTATTTGTGATGACCTTAGGCGGATTTGACGTAGTCCTAGGAATGGATTGTTTGGCGGACTACGAGGTGAATATTTTATGTCGCAAGAAGATGATTCGGTTGACAACACTTGGCGGGAGTCCAGTGACAGTTTATGGAGATCGAGTCACTACGATTCAGGAAGTGATTTCGATGGCAGTGGCGGGAAAGTGCCTGAGGCGTGGATGTAGTGCTTACCTGGCCTATGTGAAGGATGTAGATGCACTAACACCATAACTGTCAAATGGTTGTGTGTGAGTTCTCAGATGTGTTTCCTGAAGACTTACCAGGTGTGCCACCTGACCGCGAGATCGAGTTTCAGATTGATTTGATACCCAATGCCCAACCTGTTGCTAAGACATAGTATCGATTGCCTCCGACCGAGATGAAGGAATTGATGGAGCAACTACAAGAGTTTCTTAATAAGGGGTTCATTATACCGAGTATCTCTCCATGGGGTGCCTCGTTCTTGTTCGTGAGAAGAAGGACGGTAGTATGAGAATGTGTATTGACTACCAGGAATTGAAAAAGTTAACGATGAAGAATCGTTATCCATTACCAAGGATTGATGACTTGTTTGATCAGCTCCAAGATGCAAGTTGGTTCTGAAGGATAGACCTCCGATCTGGTTACCATCAGTTGAAGGTGAAAGAGCAAGATATTCCTAAAACACATTTTCGTACTCGTTATGGACACTACGAGTTTCTCGTTTTGTCTTTTGTTCTGACTAACGCGCCAGCTGCTTTTATGGACTTGATGAATCGAGTGTGTCATCCGATGTTGGACAAATTAGTGATTGTGTTTATTGATGATATCCTGATTTATTCGAAGAGCGAGGCGGAGCATGTCGGTCACATTCGAGAGGTGTTAGAGACACTAAGAAAGGAGAAATTGTATGCTAAGTTCTCTAAGTGCGTATTCTGGTTGAGCGAAGTTCAGTTCTTGGGTCATGTGGTGAATACGAAAGGGATTATGATACACCCGACAAAGGTAGAAGCGGTGATGCAATGTAAATCTCCAAAGACGCCATCCAATATTCATAGTTTCTTGGGGTTGGCAGGTTATTATAGGAGATTCATTCAGGACTTTTCTAAGATAGCTTCCCCATTGACTAAGTTGATCCGCAAGGATGTGAAATTTGTATGGGGTCAAGATCAAGAGATGGCCTTAGAGGAATTAAAGGCACGGTTGACTCAAGCTCCAGTTTTATCGTTGCCCGAAGGAAGCGAAGATTTGGTGGTCTACTCAGATGCTTCCTACTCGGGGTTCGGTTGCATGCTGATGCAGTGGAGAAAAATTATAGCTTACGCATCTTGACAATCGAAAGTTCATGAATTTAATTACCCTACTCATGACTAGGAGCTAGCAGCGGTGGTCTTTGCGTTAAAGATTTGGAGGCACTACCTGTACGGGACTAAGTGCACCATCTTCACTGACCACAAAAGCTTGAAGTACTTCTTCAAGAAGAAGGACCTGAACATGAGGTAGAGGTGATGGTTAGGGCTCATAAAGGATTATAATTGTGAGATCCATTACCATATGGGCAAGGCCAATGTAGTGGCGGATGCCCTCAGTCCAAAAGAGAGACCCGAGCCAATTCAGGTGAAAGCTTATCAGTTAGTGATGACCTCTGACGTGATGACGCAGGTCAGGGAATTTGGTGAAAACACACTCGGTGTTAGGACCCGATTCGGAAGGATGTGGATTCCCCGTTATGAGGATTTACATGGGAAGATTATGGATGAAGCTCATAAGACTCGATACTTCATTCATCCTGGTGCTACAAATATGTGTCAAGATATGAAGAAAGATTTGGTGGCCAGGTATGAAGCGTGATGTAGCAGAGTATGTAAGTAAGTGCCTTACTTGCTTGCAAGTGAAGGCCGAACATCAAAAGCCATACGGGAAGATCCAACCTCTAGGTACACCCGAGTGGAAGTGGGAGCATATCACCATGGACTTTATCATGAAGTTACCGCGTATGGGTGATAGTGGACCATCTGACGAAGAGTATCCATTTCCTACCGATCTGTTAGACATATTTATCCGAGAGGTTGGCGGATCTGTTTATTAAGGAGATTGTGACTCGTCATGGTGTGCCGGTGTTTATTGTTTCTGATCGTGACACTCGGTTTACATCCATATTTTGGAAAAAATTCCATGATGCTATGGGGACGAGGTTACATATTACCACGACTTATCATCATTAAGCACATGGTCAGTTGGAGAGAACTGTACAAATGCTAGAAGATATGCTTTGGGCATGTGTCATTAATTTTGGAAGAAGTTGGGATGTCCACTTACCGTTAGCTGAGTTCTCATACAATAACAGCTATCATGCTAGCATTGGTATACCCCCTTATGAGATGCTATACGGTAAGAGATGTAGAACACCTGTTTGTTGGGCTGATATTGCTTAGAAGGAGTTGGGAAGTATTGAGGTGATTGAGGCTACGACTGAGAAGCTCGAAAAAGATGAAAACCTTTATGAAGGCAGCCAAGGATAGGCAGAAGTCGTATGCTGATAAGAGACGAAGACTGATTGAGTTCCAGGTGGGTGATAGAGATATGTTGAAAGTCTCACCTTGGAAGGGGATCATTCGGTTTAGGAAGCGGGACAAGTTGAGCCTGAGATACATAGGGCCTTTCTGAATCATTGCTCGAGTAAGAGAGGTGGCCTATAGGTTAGAGTTACCCGATGAGTTAAGTGAATTCACCCGACATTCCATGTATCTCATCTGTGGAAGTGTTTAGCTGATGAAGATATGGTTGTACCACTGGAGGATATCGAAGTAGATGAACGAATCAATTATGAGGAGCAACCAGTGGTGACCATTGATCGTAAGGAGAAGAGGTTAAGGAATAAAGTGGTTCCCCTAGTGCGTGTACAGTGGAAGCACAAGAAGGGATCTGAGTCAATGTGGGAGACTAAAGAAGAGATGAGGCAGCAATACCCACATTTGTTTGAGGAATAACATGTTTCAGGAACGAAACCTATATTAGGGGGTGGATTTGTAACGCCCGGATATTTTAAGATAAAGAAGAATAAAAGAAATAATATAATAGAACCCAAGTAGAGGGGTTAAATGTGTAAAATGACTTAATATTATATTATGTTTTGTACAAAAGGTGTTATGGCCGCCCATAACACCCTGCACACTTCTTTTCATCGGTTTCTAGATTGAGAAAGCAGAGAAAGCTTCGGTTTTAGAGAGAAGAAGAAGAAGGATTCGAATTCAAGGTAAGAGTTTGGTGTTTTTAAATGTTCTTGGCGGCCTATGCCTCGGTTGTATGCTTATGTGTGATTATGTGTTCGGTATGTGTGTTTTTGGTGGATTTCTAGGCGGTTGAACTCAATTTGCATTCAGGGTGAATAGTCTACACGAAAGTTGCATAAGGTGAGTTCTAGAACCCCCTTTTTACATGTTTTAACTGATTTTGGTGCTGGAAACGAATTTGTAAATGTTTATATAAAAGTGGGTTTTGTACCCATATGAATGTGTATGTGTGAATATGGGTGGCGTATGATTTGGGCGAATTATGATGTTATGACGGTATTATGTTCATGTTTTGTTGCTTAGAATGTTAGAACTAAGCTTAGAATATGATGAATTGATGATGTTAATACTGATTATGATGATTGATAGTATGAATTGGTTGGCCATGTGCCTGAAATTGGCCCATGCGCCCAACGGTCAAATTGCCTAAGTGTAGTCCCATGCACCCAAAACCAATATGCCCAAATAGTTCTCATGCACCTATAATAGGCTGATTTTGGCTAAGTGTTCATGCGCCTAGACAACCCATGCGCCTAAGTACTCATGCGCCTGCGTAGTGCTCATGCGCCTAAGAAATGGCTGAAATGACTAAGTGTTTGGTCATGCGCCCCAACAGTGCCCATGCGCCTAGAATCTTCTAATGCGCCTAAGTGTTCCCATGCGCCCAGAAGGCCATGCGCCTATATTGTGCTAATGCGCCTAGGCCTTCGAATATTTTTCTAAATTTTAGGGACAATGTTAAGTGTAGGATTTGACTTGGGAGGTTCCCGGGGGTAATGTAGTTGACTTTATGATGTCATATGTGATGTGATGTGATGATGTTATGTATGGTATGCTTATGTTTATGTATGTTCCTTGTTATGTATTTTTACTTTCCGTGGCTTTGCGTGGAAACGCTTGCAAGCAAATGTAAGGAGGTGCACGACTCTAAAATGTCATTAGCTCAAATGTGTGTAGTTTAGCTAAACCATAAGGATACACACAGAGGTCTAGTCTTTGTGTCTGGCCAAATATATAGCACACATGTGGGATCTTTGTTGCTTACCCCGGTACTGGTGCCAGGCTATGTGCGTTATGGAACTCTATTTATGAACTTCGGCCTAGTACCCGCTTCATGCATCCGTTTGGGGTATAGCTGATGAAATTGATCCGAAAAGAATGAAAGATAGATGGATAATGTATGATAATGGAAGATAATAATGATATTATCTATGTGTACGTATGATGCATAATCGCGTATGAACGTAAATAAAGGTTTTTTAAACGAAAGAAAAGTATGCTATGTTTTATTAAACTAGAACTCACTCATCAACACTGACTTTTATGTGTCTCCAGTTGGCAGGTGAATGATGCTGAGGATGGTACGGCGCAGCTACTTGGCATTTTGGGATGGCATCCATTTGTTTAAATTATGACGTTTTTGCATTGTAATGCGAACAAACAATATTTTGTATGGTTATAAATGTTGTATTATTTTGAAAAAGCAATGAATGAAATGATTTTAATTTATTCCGTTATGTTTTTTTAGTAAACTTAAATGTATGCTTTATGTTTTACGTGCGATGATTGTCCAACTGTGAGCGTCCCGGGAACGGGACCTTACACTTATGGTACTTACTGAATTCCATGTCTTTATCACCATAGAATTTAAGGTAGGGTATTGGTTGGTTTAGACCAAGAGACTGGGGATGGTAACTTTCCCCTGAAGGTTGTTCACTAGAGCTTTGAGACTCTGAGTGAAGGTGTAAGGCTGTTGGGCTGGTAAGCTCATCGGGCTATGCATGAGGAACCTCAACACTGATCATTGACGAGATTGGAGTGGTTTGCTCTTCAAGGTAAATAGGAGCTCCATTGTCCACTTCCTCCTATATGGTTGGTGATATGGGAGTTGCCCAAGCTGAGTAGCCTGTGTAGGGGTTCGTTTTGATATTCTCTGGTAGGTGATGATTATTTGTGGCCGTGTGGGTGGTTGTGAAGTAGAATGTGTGGGTTAAACACTAGTTGGTGTTGCTAGGTTCTCACCTTGAGCAATGAGCTCTAATATTTTTTAAGACAAGGGTTGTTGCTACCCCTGAGAGCCAATAGTTGGCTTCCTCATAGTTTTGAAGATGTCAGGCTTCATCTGTCCTAATGTAAGAATTTTACTTGTTCCCCTCAACTATGAGGCCAGTCCACAGTTGAGAATGTGTTGAATTTATCAAGGGAACATGCAATATTCTAAAGAGTCAAAGTTTCCAAGTAAGTTAGTATACACAAATTGTGAGTACCTGAACTTGACCCCCTAAATCATTCCATGAACTATGAGAGAGAGATCCTTTGGAATTTGGTCCCATCATCCATGCTTGTTAAACAAGTTGTGTATCACTACATGGAAGAGGTACTTCCATTGAGAAGAGACCTTCCCTTTCTTGAAGGTCTTGACAGAGAAATCTCCCTTATAGCATATCTGCTTAAACGAATGCTTAACAACAGTTTTAGAAAAGGACAAATCACCTTTTATATCATCCAGCTGAGGATGAGTGATATTGATGACTGGAGTGATGAACATTGTACTCCCTTGCACTATGGCAGACAATGCCTTCTCCCCATCCATGGTGACCTCTTGACAGGTACTCCAAAAGTTCAAATGTTAATCCTCATAGAGTGGAGGATCCATGGTGAGGGATGTGAAGTAATTTGACAGAGAAAGAAAGCGACAAACCTTTGATAAACTTAGATCTTTCTTAGAGTCAAACTGAATAACTTGATTGTGTTGTCTATGAAGTTGTATGGAAATATCAGGCTGGTTTCTACAATCAAGGTTGACCATTTGAGAAAGTTTAGGTGTGAAGAAAGATAAAAACAAAGGTTGTTTGTGGATGAATTTAGGTTAGAGAATTCATAAATGAAGAGCAATGTGAAAGAGGAGGGAACTATTGTGTATATATATGAACTGCATTTGAGATAAAGTTAATGAAAAATGATAAACTTTGAAAATCGGTCCCACCTCTAAAAAAGTGCCCAAAAGGATAGTTTTCTTAGAAGTCGAAAAATCTTCCAAAGGTATTTTGTCTTCGGAAATTTTGATAAAAACTTTCAAAGCCAATTTGACTTCAGAAGATATTTATAAGAATTGTGAAAATTTTGTTTTGGAAGGAAAATACTTAAAGAATTTTCAATTCTGAGCCATGTTTGGTTTCGAAAGAGATCAAGACTTGGAGTTTTTATTCTAAAGAGAATAAATAGTCCGAGACATTATTGCTTTTGGAAGAAAATTGTTCATCCAATGAATATAAGTACTTAAGATGTTCAAATTTTCAAAAATATAAGGAATATGATTTAAAATATTTTATTCCAAAGTAAACATGACCTATGATGGTGATAAAATAGAAAACTTAGAACACACAAGTTTTAGAAATAGTATTAAGTTAAGTTTAAGAAAATCTATTCAAGGTTAACCATCCCAATAACTGATACAATATATTTGAATCTTTGTTCATCAAAAGCTTTGGTGAACAAATAAACATATTGTTCATTTATGTTAACTTTGACTAGTATGATTAAGCCCTTTTCAAAGTTATCTCTAATCATATGATACATGATGTTTTTATGTTTTGTCTTTGAGTGCTGCACAGGGTTCCTGTAATAGAGATAGCATTATTGTTGTCTATGTGGATGAGAGTCTATTTGAAGTTAAATCCATAGTCCAACATCTGATTTTGAATCCAAAGCACTTGAGCATAACAGCTAGCAACAACAATGTATTCAACTTTAGTAGTTGATGCAGACACACAGGATTATTTCTTGCATTGCCATGAGACTATCCTTCCACCAAAAAACTAACATCCTCCAGATGTAGACTTTGAGGTCATATTGTAGCCACCATAGTCACTATTTGTATAGGCATACAAATTAAAGTCAGAATTCTTTGGATACCAAAGGCCTAGTGTTTGACCACCTTTGAGATATCTTAGAATCCACTTTACAAAAACTAGGTGTGACATGTTGGAGTTGGCTTGATATCTTGCATAAATGCATGTGGAAAACATGATATTAGGCCTACTGACTGTGAAGTACATAAAAGACCCAATCATAGCCCTGTAAAGATGTTCATCCACACACTCCCCCTCAAGATCATGTCCAAGAGAGTGGTTTCTGGCTATGGTTGTCTTTGAAACCTTACATTCAATCATGTTGAATCTAGTAAGTATGTCATGTACATATTTTGAATGACTTATGAAGATACCACTGTCAA
Organism: Flaveria bidentis; assembly: GCA_018326385.1. NCBI lineage: Eukaryota > Viridiplantae > Streptophyta > Magnoliopsida > Asterales > Asteraceae > Flaveria > Flaveria bidentis. Next base: position 7,441 of record BJCM01000192.1, on the reverse strand, counting down.
CTTGCTTCACTTGAATTCCTAAAAAACAATTGAGTTCCCCTATGGCACTCATTTTAAATCTACTTTTCAAAGTCTTTGCAAAGCTTTAGATAAGTTGACTCACACATAATGTCATCTACATACACTTGAATCAATATTAAGTCATTCCCTATTCCTTTGAGGAAGAGAATTCCATCTATAGTACCCTTTTCTAATCATGCTGATAGAGATACTGAGATAGAGTTTCATACCACTTCCTTAGAGCTTGGTCCAACCTATAAAGAGGTTTTTCAAGCCTGTAGACATAACCAGGATGATTTGGGCCTGCAAAGCCAGGTGGTTGTTTGATATACACCTCTTCATCAATAACCCCATATAAGAAAGCACACTTGACATCAAATTGGTAGACCTTCAAATCCTTGGATGCAGCAAAAGCTAGGAATATCCTTACAGGTTCAAGTTTTGCCACAAGAGCAAAAACATATGTGTAATCAATTCCTTCTTCTTGTGTGTATCCTTGAACAACTATTCTAGCCTTTTTCTTGATGACAAGTCCTCTATCATCCTTCTTGTTTCTAAAAACCCACTTGGTTCCTATGGTAGTCTTCCCTAGAGGAAGAGAACATAGGTTCCAAACCTTTTGTCTTTTTAATTGAAGTAGCTCCTCTTGCATTGCTTCAACCCAACTTCCATCCTTTATATCCTCATCAACTTTCTTTGGCTCTATCTGGGATAGAAAACAAGAGTAGAGACTAACATTTTTGTCATGAGTTTGTACACTTATTCTTACCCCTTGTCAACATCTTTAATGATGTTTTGTAGCGGGGTGTGACCTTTGGATCCTAAATTGAACGATAACAGCAAGTTTATTAAAGAGATACAAATTTTAGAAATTCAAATCAGGTAATAAAGTGTCACCCACCACATCAGCACGCTTATCTAGAGAAGCTTGATCCAATAAGTGTGTGACATCATTGATGTTGTCTTCTATGGAGTGATTGTCAGCATCAAGAAACTCTTGATCACTATCACCACTACTATTTTCACCTACATGTGAAGCTCTTCATTTAAATTTTATGCCTTTAAGCTGAAATTTGTAGGTACCTCAGATGTATCAGCTAGATTTGTCATGGTTGTTTTGATATGAACTCAATTTGTAGGGTTTGTTACCACTGGATTTGAAGTAGTATTATTAGTAGGTCTTCTTAGCTTAAATCTTAGGTCAGGTTCTCTTGTTGATAAGATACCTATTGATCTTGAAACATTCTCACAAGACTTGTTAAAACAATTGCTAACTAAATCAAGATCAAACAGCCAATCAGAACTAGAACCTTTCACACTAGGAGTGTGCTCATTGAAGGTCATATCGGTTGACTTCTCAAGTACTCTAGTTCTGAGTTTGTATACTCTATGAGCTTTAGCTTAAAGAAAAATGGAGTTGTCCTCCATCTAAAAAATGGAGGCGGTGGGGAGTATCCAATAAAGTGTCCATCGTCTGATTTCTCAACAAATTTGGATACTTGATCTTTGGTATTCAAGATGGTGCAAGGACATCTAAATGACCTTAGAAAACCAATAAAAGGTCTCCTTTTGTGCCATTGTTCATAAGGAGTCTTACCACAAGTCTTAATTACTAAAACTCTATTTTGCACATAGCAAGCAATGTTCATTGCCTCTACTCAAAAGGTGATGGGCAGTTTAGAGTCAAACAATATGGCTCTTACAGTTTCAATTAGTGTCATGTTTCTCTTCTCAACAACACCATTTTGCTAAGGAGTCCTGGGAGCACTATATTGTCTTGTAATACCCTATTCATCATAAAATGTATCTAGGATTTTGTTCTTAAATTTAGTTCCCTAATCACATCTTATGGTCTTGACTTTGTCATCACATTGATTCTCAAATTTCAAAATGAAATTCTTCAAGATCTCAGGAGTCTCATCCTTAGTTCTAAGGAAAAAAACCCAACTGAATCTTGTGAAGTTATCTATGATCACCAAACAATGTGAGGTCCTTCCTAGACTCATTACACTGGTGGGGCTAAAGAGATCTATATGTAACAAGTGTAGGGTAGTAGTGATAGAGTTTCTTTCCTTTGGCTTATGAGATACCTTGTCTTGCTTCCCTTTTAGGCATGCAACACAATAGTCATCACTAGTAAACTCTTTCTCTGGCATTGTAGTTACCAAACCATTCTTAATTAATTTATTCATGTTTTTAAAGTTTACATAGCACATTCTTTTATGCCATAGGAAAGACTTATCACTATTTGCTTTAGATAGAAAGCAAGAAACTTATCCTGAAGGGGATGTTTCTTGCAAGTCCATCTTGTACATGTTCCCTTTTCTAGGGCTCTAAGTAAGATATGCTCTTGAGGAATGACCACCCCAGGCTTGAGAACAATACACTCATGCTCAGTGAAGAACATGTTGTGTCTTTGATCACAAAATTAGGATACACTCAGAAGATTGTACCCAAGCTCCTCAAAAAGTTTACCTTCTCAATGTCGAGCTTACCATTTGTGACCCTGCCCCTTCCAGTAATGTAACCTCCAACATCTCCTCTAAAACCAACTAACCTTCCATCAATTTTCTTAACAAGATGGGAAGTATTACCACACATGATACACATGATACATATGGATAGTACTTTTAGGATTGTAGATGGAATCCTTAACAAGATGGGAAGTACTACCACACATGATACAGTCCATTCATTTTCTTCTAAGAATCTTCTTTTGAGAGGAAGGCTGAACTTTATCACTTTCCATATCCATCTTCATCTTCATATATGATGTAGCAAGCTTCTTAGGATAAGGCCTGCCTTTGGATTTGGATGGTTCAGGTTGTGTAGCAATGGTACACAATCGATCAGCCTTCTTTTTATAGCTGGGATGACTTGGACAAGAACTAAAACTCTTGGTACTAGAGTTTATAATTGAGTCTTCAGCATTTAGTACTTCAAACCCTGCAGAGATAAATAGTTGTTTCTGCTTAGAGTTGAAAGTAGCCTTGATCTCTTAGGCCTTCTTTGACTTCCTTTTTCTAATCAAGTTCTTTCTCTTGGACTTGTTCATCCCAACTTATTTTCTCTCCTCTTGAGAATAGTGATCCTTCTTAGGATGATCTTCTTCACTCTTCTCAAGAATCTTCCTTCACTATCGCCTCTTCATCCCCTTCATTCATGGGGACTATAAGGACTTCACAAGCTCCACCCCTTGGAGATCTTACAGACAATAGAGTGTGTGGAGGAGCTATCTTAGTAGATCCCAGTCCCTGCTTATTCTAATAACAAACTTTTTTGCAAGAAAGGATGAGGATATCATGTTCTGGAAGGTTTCTTCTTCAAGATCACATTTCTCTACCTTGGCTTTGCTGATCACAAGCTCAGACTGCGTTTAGTTAACTTAGTGATGAGATCTTTGATCTAAGTCTTGTAGTTGATATGTTCATGTTTAAGTGTTGAAATGGTTTTATCTAAATCTTCTATTCAAAGTTTGTATTCATTTTCAGCTATTTTAAAATCAGATTTTAAGATGTTTAAACTTGTAGGACCTATATATGTTAATTTGAAATCAGATCTCAAAGTTTGTAATCATTTACAGCTTTAAGATGGTTTTCTCTAAATCTTCAAAGTTTGTAATAATCTGAAATCAGATTCTATTCAAAGTTTGAAATCAGCTATTTTGAAATCAAATTCTATTCAAAGTTTGTAATCATTTTCAGCTTTAAGATGGTTTTCTCTAAATCTTCTATTCAAGATCAGATCTCATCTCTAACTTGTAGTACCTATATATGTTAATTTTAGTGATACATTCAGGTGTACAATGATGTTCCAATACCTTGGCTTCTTGATGATCTGCCATCAATGTGATGCATCCTTAACCTGAAATTTCCAGTCAAAGCCTCCTACTTCAACAACAACTTCAGCTTTTTGCTTTGGCTTCTCATTTTGGTTGGCTCCATCAGTGTAGTTTGGTCTAGTTTCTGCTTGGCCACTAATTTTTCTTGGTGCCTTGCACTCTCTAGTAAAGTGTACCATTTGGTTACAGTTGTAACACTTCACTTTGCTTTTGTCCAGCTAAACTTTTCACTGGTTGCATTGCTAGGAAACTTCCTCCCAGTCCTCTTGTAAAACTTTATGGCTTTGTGAGTTTGAAGATCCATCTACTAGACTATTTCCACATACTCCAGATCATCTGGATGGATACAGTCCAAGTCTTCAAAGTTGTAAAGAAAGTTGCATGTGCTTTCATCAGCAGACACAAAGGCTTGTGAAGAGCTTGTCTCTTGGAATGGGTTTCCTTGGGTGTAGTTCTCCATTGGTATCTCCAGAAAGGTGATGAAAGGACCCTTTTGTGAGTTGTCTGGGTACCAGATGAGATGATGTTATGCTTCTCTGTAATCCTTTTCAACCACATGAAGGGCTAAACTCTACTAATTATTGGAGATACCAGATGGATTTTACATGTTCATTTCCATCTAGTAGCCACTAAGAATACCATACAACTCTGTAAGAGTAAGAGTCTTAAGTAACCAATAATGTGTCCATTGTCTAGGAAGAGAGGACATGAACTTCTTCACAATGTCTCTACTTTCAAGCTTTACTCCAACATCCATTAGAGTATCCACAATCTCAACATACCTGAAGTATTATTTAGTCATGGTTTCACCTGTCTTGTAGGTGAAGTTTTAAAACGGCTACTTAAAGAGGTCCTTCTTGTTCTCTTTTACTTCAGTGGACCCCACATACATGAGCTTCAGTACATCCCATAGTTACTTAGAATCCTTGCACTTTTTGAAGCCTCTGTATATGGAGTTTGGAAGAACAGTTTGGAGGGCAGTCATGGCTTTCTGATCTATATCTATCTTTTTTTAGTCTTCTTTAGAATAGTCAACTACCTCCTTTGAAATCATATCACCTCCATCAGCAGCTCAAGAGGTGCTTGGTATATGAGATCCAAAGACAACACACTCCTATATCCTAGAGTCTTGATACTTGATGAAGCCTTTTATTCTTTGGCACCAAGTATTAAAATCTTCGGGAGTGATCAGTGATTACTTTGTCATGGTACCATTTTCCATATCAGCCTTTGTGAGAGCTTCCATTTGTGATGTTAAGTGTTTTGTGAAACTAAAATATATAAGATAGTGAGATCTTACAATCAAGAGCTTGGAATGCTCTGATACAAATTGTAGGACTGGTTAAGGAAGGTCAATAAAATTAGTCTCACAATGAGTAGAGTCTTAGAACACCTAAGGGATCAAATAGGGAACTGTGACAATATTTATAATGCTAAGAACACAAGCAAAACAAGGAGATAGAACTAAGAACTCCAACAATAGATGAATATGATTTTCAAGGATAAAGTGTATTGCTTCTCAAGTTCTTTTACAAGTGTTACAAAGCATACATAGAAATACAAGGACCTGAGATACTTTATACTACAATTCAACAGCCGACCATACTTTGAAAGCTAGCTGGAAACACTAATTTAGACAACAAAATCGATGTAAAATGAAAATGCAGATTGCCTTTTGACTAGTGAGTATGACTGCCATAACTCATATCCTAATATATTACAAAAAGGATAAAAGTACATAAAGTAGAAAGTAACAAACTCAAGACCTCAATGTACAGTTGCAAAAGCGTAGACCTTTTCACTAACTTATGCAAGTTGGAGAGTCTTCAGAGTTACAGCAAAAAGTAGGTCAGCTTTAAGCAAAAGTACATCGAAGAAAAGCATATTCTTCTTTCTCTTTAGAAGAAATCAGTGTTCACTTCAATGGCTTGGGAAGACTTTTTCTTTGAAGCTTCGGAAGACTTTGTCTTTGAAGCTTTGGAAGACTTCATCTTTAGCTTCAGAAGATTTGGTATTTGGCTTCAAAAGATTTTACACTTAAAATATTTTTGTACAGAGTGTAAAACTACAAAAGCAACTTTTACTTTGTACAAAATGCATGTATGTAGGAAGCACTTTGATTGTTTTGGTTGACTCAACATTTCTATAAACCTTACAATGTAGGTTTTAGTTCAATTTATATGTAATTTTTGAGAAAAATAAATATATGATTGGGAGACTCAAACGAGAGACCACTCATGTAGAAGAGTAGTGAACTAACCAACTCCGCTAGCTGTCTTTTTTGTGTTATAAAGCGGAAATATAATATGAAACTATATAATGCATTTCAAAAACTAAAATAAATTGGTCGGTAGCACTATAGCTACCGAAATGTCATTTTAATGATATACCAATACCTAACCACGTCGTTGTGACGGTGACGTCAAATCTTGAAAAAATCAACGTTGAAACGTCGTATCAAACCCTCAGTCTTGAGGGGAGTATAGCTAATATACGTAATTTATATATAAAATATGTAACTTTAAAATGCTTGCTAACATTCCATATTATCTTATAAAAATAAATCTTTCCAAACCCACGCATTATGACAAAGCTGTTAGATAATAATTTGTAACTTTGACAAAATGAACACGTAAAAAAAGTTTTTCTTAATATCTGATTATATTTATTTGATCAGTGGGATATAATATAAATATCATTAAACTAATAATACTAAATAGAGAAAATAATTATGCCTTGACATGGGTGGTCTAGATAAATACCATGCAATTGTTAAAGTATATCAGGTCCTTGTATTTCTATGTATGATTTGTAACACTTGTAAAAAAACTTGAGAAGCAATACATTTTATCTTTGAAAATCATATTCATCTATTGTTGTTGTTCTTAGTTTTGTCTCCTTGTTTTGCTTGTGTTCTTAGCATCATAAATATTGTCCTGGTTCCCTATTTGATTTGTTAAGTGTTCTAACACTCTTCTCATTGTGGGTGAACAAAGACAGATGTGGATGAGCATTTGTTTACCTGCATAAACTAATGCGCGTGAACACAAACAAATACTTCTTAAGTGTCACACCCCAACCTTGACGGCGGAAACGTCGAGATGTGAGGGTTAAGATTGTTCACAGCCACATAACGCTATAATTAAATGTAAATATTAAAAATTAAAAGTTTCAAAAGAAATTACAAACATAAGTATCAACATGAAATAATCCCTAAAATAAGCAAATCAAAACATAGTCATTTTATTCGTTTATCTAGGTCCAAATCCTAGTTTATTGCAAGCTTCATTTGATCACTTTAAACTTGAGGATTACATGAAACATGATAAAAATAAAAGGTCAACTAAAAAGTTGGTGAGTTTTCAAGGTTTTCATACATAATATAACAAGGTTACAAGTAGCAATTCATGTCATAGGTTATAAGTTAGTAAGGTTATAGAACACATATCGTTACAACCAAACCTCGACTTTATTACAAGTATATATGATTGGCTAAGCGTATTTGGTTCCCATGATGAACAAGCATACGTCATCAGGAGCCGGCAATACCTCGGCTTTAGCACCAAATAGGCTTGTCAGGCTCAAAGATCTAAGACGTCG
>BJCM01000191.1:0-12450 GCA_018326385.1 Flaveria bidentis | reverse complement strand
CACCTATTTTTTGAGTGTTCTTTTTCAGCACAGGTTTGGAATGTTGTTCGTGGGTTTGCTGAGCTGCACCATCTGTCCTCTAATTGGGAGGACATTATCTCGTGGTTCTTATCGAAAGCACGATCCAAATCGGTTCAGTGTGTTATTGGTCGTTTGCTGTTAGCTGCGGCTCTTTACTTCATCTGGCAGGAGAGGAATAATCGTTTATTTACCAATAAATCTCGTTCTGCTGATGCGGTTGTCAATCAGATAACGTCTACTGTTCGGATGCGATTGGCCACTTTGAGGTTCAAAAACTCTACTCAGGTTGAGAGATTTTTGGGGGGTTGGAATCTTCCATGGGATAAGCTACTTATTCAAGACAATGATGATCCTTGATTATACTTATGATGATTAGATGTTGTAGTTATCAGCATTTGTTAGTCTTGTTGTTTATGTTTGCTTTTAGCTTGTTTACTTATGCTTTAGTTGTTTTGGTTTTTTTGGTTACATATATGGGGTATGTCCCATATATGAATTAGTGTGGAACACATCCTCACTACTTGTACTTCTTTTGGTTGTCTATATATAGAATCACCGGGGTAACCCTTTACCCAAAAAAAAGAAGATCTATGTGGCAAAACAAGAAGATCTGTGTGGCAAAGTAAAAAAGAAGACCTGTGTGGCAAAGTAAAAAAGAAGACCTGTGTGGCAAAGTAAGAAAGAAGAACCGTGGGACAAAGCAAAAGCAAGATTAGCAAGAAGTAACCATTTTGAATCAATTAACAAAAGTAACGAATAGCAAGCAAAACCAAGCAAGAATCAAACAACTACATGTCATTTTTGGATATCCAAAGTTGCAACAAGGACAAAAAGAGATGTTAAACTTTAAGAAAAGTTCAACAACACGAATGAAGAAAGTGAAAGCAAGAAGAGGACTATATGAAGAAAGAAGATATAAATGCCTGAAAGGAGAAATCAAAATTAAGAGGGAGAATGTTAGACTTAATATTTGCTTTATCCTAAGTTAGCATTATTATTAGTTTAGCATATGCTTAGTATTAATGTGTATTATTATTGTATAACTTAAGTGTCGGCAGTTATGGTAGTTACCACCTTCACCGACAACCATAAATAGGGATTAATACCCTCATTTGTAAGATGATGATGTGAGAATGAATAGCAAGTTTCTGTAATTTCCCTCTCCATCGTCCTTCAATTATTAATTGAAAATTCTTAAACCAACCTGGCAATTCTAGAAAGTTGGCAAGAGGTCGCCATCGTCAATGGAAACCAAATCCATTCGTGAAATGATTTCAATATCAGGCCCATTTGTGATGCACTCACTACAAAAGTGCATTCCTGTAACACTTTCAGCTTTCTAGCCATTCACATAGGTTTCATTTTCATCACGTTTTTACATGTAGTTATTTTTTAGAAGTTTTTACATATCTTAAATCAAATCTAGTGTTGATGAGCCAACCGTTAAGTGAATTATCAGATGAGAAATTTATTTGCATTTGTGAAACGGACAAACATTAACAAAAAGTTTTCATTCATGTGATATACATTTGTTTATGTTTCTTTTGTTTTATATACTCCTTTAAATATTGTCCTTAGTTACTATACCCCTTAGCCCACCAAGCATTAGCACACCAACCCAATTAAATCTCAGAATCAAGCCCTTGGGACTAAAATTTTAGAAGTTGTATTTAACTCTCTTTGAAATATCTAATGGTTATTCTAGAATTATTGTATTGCCGAATGCACCAAGGTTCAAACTATCTACTGTCTAAATTATTGATTACACTAAAATACACGTAATGTATCTTTGATTTATTCCAGAGTTAATATACTAAACAAATTTTAATATGAGGGTCTCCATACTCAAGGTTTTGAACCGTATACATAAATAGTATTCCACGATAAATATACTAAAGAGTAAATGTTACGATAGATTCTTGTGTTTTCATCTAAATCTAAAATTTGTCTCTGTTGTTAAAAACTTAAGAGTACGATCCCTAATCTTCAAATTCTCATTCTTTTTAGCCTTGTATTCTAACTTTTGTTAAATCCCAAAGTTTATCAACTGAGTATATTTGTCCTTTCATTGAGTTAACTTCACAAATGCTTCCTATGGTTTGACCATTTTGCAACTCTTGTCTTCCGGCGCCATTTATTTGTGATTCTCCCTAGAATAATCACTTTAAACGGATGGCGATCCATAACCTTAAAAACGATTTACCTTTTCTCAACCACAATGGTGAGTCATTGTTATGAAAAATCGCATCTCTCGTTTCAATTACTTCTCCATGCTAAGTCTAAGGTTTCGTTTCTTTAGTGACTGCTGTTGGTGTTAATTCAGTTGGGAACTCTTGAAACTTGTAGGAATATCAAAACCTATTATCATGTACAACCAAATTGGTTTGGCCTCAACAACAAGAGATCAAAACCAAGGCTCTGTTTAATCTAACCCTCATCTTCTTAGAGGATAGAGAGTTGTCTCTGGTGTTCGGGGTTTTCCTGGGTTGCCATATCAGAATTTTTTAATTTCCTTAGTCTTTTTTTATTTTGCATGCTATCTTTTCGTTTTCCTCACATTCTCCTAGTATGATGTAGAAGTTGTACAACACAACCTCTAACACAAAGGTCAACCAGTGGAGGCTGGTGAATATTCACCGGGTAGGGGCCTAAATATTGAAGCCGAGACACCTGGAGTGGCGTTCCTGCCCGGGACCGGGACTTCTGCAAAGTCTCTCGGGCATGACACAATGTGGTCTTAGAACAATAATAGCGGAGGATGTCATAAGTGGGTTTTTAGAGACCGACTTGAGCAGCAATTACAAGAACAAACAGAATCAATCGCTGCACTTGAAGCCTTGTTTTTAACTTTTTTTTTCCATTCTGTATTTCCTTTATGGAGTTTATGTGTCGATTTAGGGTGAATTTTAGAGATGAATGTTTGTTTTGATTCAGAAAATTGTTGAGTGGTTGGTATTACTTAGGTAGTCCATGATGAGATTCAGGATAAGAGGATGGTGTAAGTGTGGTAGGCAGAGGAAGGGAACGATGAGGGAGATGAGTTGCTCGTTGAAACGTTCGAAGTGTGAGTTACCGGATGCAAACATCGGAAAAAAATGATTAAAATTTATCCATCTTACCTGCCTGTAAACTCTCGTACAATATTAGATGAAAAATTGTAAAACAATGATTAAAACCATTCTTCTTATAAAATTTGTTATTTTCTAAAGACCCCTCTTTCAACTTCTTAAGATTTTGAATACAAATGAACATGTAAAAAATATAATGGTTATTTATCACCATTCTATCTTCAAATTAAACAAAAATATTAAAGGAGAAATAAACAATGATTTTTTTTTTACAAGAGATGAAGATGAAAAGTAGGATGTGATTGCTCTTAATATTCCAAACTATCTTACCCGCCTTTCATCCATACCCTATCATACGAAATTGCATAAGAAAATGAGTCTAATTTGATTGGATGAATTTACTATTCCCAGCTTTGCCTCATAAAAGCAGAAAGACTAATTTTTAGCAGAAAGTCAAGGTAAATGCTTCCACTCGATTAGTTTCCTTTGCTTCTAGTGGTGTGATATTGATGCAAGTGCTTTTGGGTTTTCAATCATGTTTTGTAGTCCCAAGTGGGAATAGTGTTTCATTTATTATAAAGTTTTCTCCTTTTCATATCTTCTATGTCTTGAGCATAGCTTCCGACCCTCTGAATTCCTCTAGTTTGCATATAAAATCTTCATTTATTCTATGACATTTGAATATGTAAGAGAAGGAATTTGGTTCATGAAGTGTAAATTATATCAAATTCCTCTTACCTGAAGCTCCTATCTCTATCCTCTTATCTTTAGTCTTCGAATAGAATGACTACTTTTTACGTCTATAATCTACGTATATGTTATGTATAAAATGCATGTATAAAATATAAAGAAGGATGAACCATGAATCAAATATTTGGATATTTTAGATTATTTTGTTTCACGTGTTTTCATAAGGACTTAATGTTTCATGATGATAAATATAATCAATATAGTATGCATGTATGTATTGTGTGTGTTTTTTAGAGGTGGAACGCCAGCATAGTGACATTAATATCTCAACTACCAAGTACATTAAAACGAGTGTGGTGGGTTTTATTTAATGTATCTGGTCACATCTCACTGTCAAAGAAAGGGATTAAAGTAACAAATCATAATAAAAATAATAATATTTTAAGAAATAATTGTTCTTCATATCAATTCTTAACATTAGTTTAAAATCATAAAGTTAAATAAAATTATAACGGGGTTTTTTATTCAGTTATATGTCTCACAAATAGTTTTTCTAAAAAACCAGCATATATTATTATTTTCAGTTTTACGTTAGTAAGCAGCCGAATCATCAAAATATATATGCATACAACTTCAACAAATCTAGTTAATCTCCGCATATTATTATAAGTGTTTTCAACGTATATATAAAGATGTAACGATTTTTAAAAAAAATACATTAATATAAAAATTAAGCTCACGGTAATGAAATACATGTTTGACTAAAATGCATGTATAAATAAAATAAATAAAAATTTATCAGTTTTATAAACATTGAAGACATTTTAAAATTATCTATAACATAAAATTAATGACTTAACAGTTAACGTAGACACGTAAAAATAAATCCGAATATTCTTAAAGCAAATAAAATTATGTTTAAAATGAATATTACTTTTATTTTACAATAATCATCACAAAGGATTACCCTCACGGACTTTGTGGAGTTAAATTCAAAATTTTGATTCAACTATTTCATCTCTTAAAATATATCAACATATATAGCAGGTTGATCTATAAATATTAATTTTTGGTATAAAAACAAACTAGCAGCAATGATTACATGCATAGAGTGTAATGTCCACCACGGGACTCAATTATTAGAAAGATGTAGCATGTAAATAGACTTCCTCTTTAACGTATACAATTCATCTTGTCTATACTTTGCCCATTAACCAAGATTCTATCCAATTTAGATTTATGGGACTAATATAGTAAATAAATAAATATAAATTCGTTTCAACTACTCTAATTTCGTGACGAAGACTTTCACGACCTCTTTTAATTCCATTCGTGACCATAACCATAACACCATTTAGCTAGGGAAGTTCTTAGAGCATTTACAATTCCACCAACACTTAACTGATATTTAAAATTAAATTAGTTAAGGTTATCTTAAATCATAGTTTAAAACACTAAAAAAGAATGGGATAATACTCACTATTGTTGGCTTGAATGCAGGCATCATGCTTCATACAGCATGCATCAAGTTCATCACAAGGCTTCTCTCCTAGACATCCACTGTATAATATCCCACAATACTTCCCATATCTTAACAACGGTGGCACTGTCAATACAAATACACTCATAATTATTTCATATATTATTCAAAATTAAAACAAAAATATATGCACATATTAAAACCATTGCTGCATGCTTAAATATATGTACCTTTGCAGAAGGATGACTCACACTTATTGCTGCATTCTTTAGACTAAATATTGAAAATTAAGACATGTATTAAAAAAAGAAAATATGTTTATAGATAAGAAATTTAGTAAATAAAGTGGAAGCATACCAGAGTGAGGCCTGTATCAGCACCGACAAGAACCTTTAGGGCAGAAAGGGAAATAACAGAAAGATTGAGGGTAAGAATGGAAATGAGGAGGAGGAGGAAGGGTGAAGTCATTGAAGAATGAATGAAACAAATGGAACTGAAAGATGAATTAGCATGGTTTTGCTTAAAAGCTCTTACTTATAGGGAGAAATGGTTGGATGATAGGGGGTGGGTATGGTAGGGTAGGAGTAGTCTCGTGAAAGTTTTTTGGATATGTAGTGTCATGTGTGTAGTTTACATTTTTACCACACTGACAAGTTGAGTGGGTTTTATTTCTGACTTGTAATTATAATTACAATTTGGTGTGATATATGAATATGATATATGTATCTTTAAAAAAAAAAAAGTTAATCCCAACTCTAATAAGCTTCTTAGATGTTTCTTTGTAAAAAGAAAAAAATTAGATGGTTATTGCATTATATCGGGGCGAGAGTTTTAAACAAACCGACCCGTTTTGAGCACCATTTTTAATGTTGGAGCTCGCCTTATAGAAAAATTTGGACTTCATTAATTGATAAATTCATCAAGGGAATGATATATCAAGGGATCATCAATGGGAGTATCATTAATAGTCATAATAGTGATATATTGTCGGAAAATAGGGTGTGAATGATATATCTCCGCGCGGAATTCTAATCTAGGCATTTAAGGGATCATCAATGGGAGTATCATTTATTGATTACTAAAATGTATTAGATATAGTTATTATGATTGTATCATTGTTGAATTACCAATGAAATTTTCACCAAATACCATCACCTGAATCGACAAATTAATTGCCTATTTGGAGGATTTTGTTCATTTAGTGCAAATATAAATAAAATTTATAAAAATAAAAATATATATTATAAAGGTCATTAGAGTAAAATTTAAATATTAGATATGTTTATACAAATATATACAAAAAAAGTATAATATAGAAAAAACTAGTCAACTACAGGGGAAGTCATGCATCCAACTGTCTTTGCAATGTTGTGCCCCGTCCTACATCTTCGATAAACTAATCAGATTATATAAATGTATATTAGAACTAGTAGCACGAGTTATGATGCGGATTGTTAGTGGTTTTAAAGCTGAAGGGTTGCTCTTCTTCCAGCATCTACTATTCTCATTCCACACTAATGGGTCCTTAATAGATTCCATAAATTGGTGGCAACATATTTTATGGTATTGCAGATCAAGATCAATATAGGTATCATCCGATTTGCTAAAACAAAAAAATTAATTGTGCTAAGTTATATAAATAGGCAACATAACTACTATAAATATTATATATATAAATTATACACCGTTAGTTTAACAACAATCCAAATGTCTTTCCAAGAAGAACAACACACTAACAAAAAAATGAATAATAAAAAAAAAAAATTTCCTTGAAAACTGATTGGGCGTGAGAATTATATTCTCAGTTGAAATGATTCAACTAGGATCGAATATAAAATGATTGAATCAGTGATTATATGGCTGAATCATACAAACACAGAACATTAAATGCAAGAATAACTCATAAATGCTCTTTGTGTTAATTAAAGGGACTGGTTACAATGAATGTTAGGGTTTGAGCATTAAACAGTAACAATACTCCTTTTGAACATAAAACTAAACAAAATATTCTGATTGTCTAATGTTGGTTAACAGTCACCTCACATACGAGGAAATCTATTTTATTTATAGGCTGAGAAGATGCCTTTATAAAAAAGACTAAAATACCCTATAATAGATGCGATTTTGTGCCATCGGCGCTAAACAATCTTGTTTTTTTGAACATGGAGAAATAAAGAAGCCATTGCGATTGCCGGAAATACTAGGCCTACTAAAGGGACCAAAACAGAGGGAAAGTTAAGAGTTGTCATAGAATGGGTACCTCGATTTACTATTTGTATCTGTTATTATTATTTAGATTTTATATAATCTTGTCTAAGTACAAACAGTCTTCATCAGCATTTGTCTTTGTTCATCCGCATTAACTAATGCAGATGAGTTGATCTTCATCAACATTTGTTTTCTTCTATCGCATTAGTGTTTGGTCATCAGCATTGGCAAAATGCGAATGAACAAACACTTGGCTCATTTGTTGCTGAGCATCCTCATTAGTTAATGCGAAAGTACAATTCCTTGTCAGCATTTGTTCAGCTGTCCGCATTTGTTAATGTGGAAGAACAAACACTTGTCAGCATTTGTTTTGTTGGTCATCCACATAAACAAATGCGAATAGCTGACACTTGTCTTATTTTCTTGTTGCAGATTCTTCTTCCGCATATCTTCTTGGACTTATGGGATTTTAGAAGAACAACCATCAATCCACTACTTGAATTGGCATCCTATGTACTTCAAGGGTTTAACGGTAATCCGCATTGGGATTCTTTTACTTTGATCCTTTTACTGATTTGATCCACATTAGGATTCTTTTGAACTTCACTTTGGAAGGTGATCCATAATGGGATTCTTTTTTCATATTCTTTTGTTAATTCATCCAATATGTATGTGTTCCACATTAGGAATCTTTTGGATCATGACATTAGCACTATGTGCTTGTTTCTATAGGTCTTTGCTCAGCAAAACAAAGAAGAAACTAATGTAGGTGAAAGAGAGTCATAATTCATCATTACTTGGTGTGTTTGGGTTGCTACACAGATACACTTAGATAAGCCTACCTACATATCATGTAAGTCTTGTTAGTCTTTTGAAAATTTGAATTAAACACTGTGAATGATATAACGACTGTAAGTATATCATTTCCCAAAAGTATAAGACACAAACTTCAGTAATATGACTTCTTTTTGTATTTTTTTTGTTGATATTTGAATGTTTTTGTAATTTTGAGTTTTACTCAAGGTTAATCATGCCAATTGATTGAATTAGGAATTTAAACTTACTAGGTTCAAATACCTTAGTAAATACATCAACCAAATGATTGCCAGTATGAACTTGAATCAATTTGATTAACCATTTTTTAGCAGAGTCTCTAAAAAAGTGACATCTAATTTCAATATGTTTTTTAGGACCGTTTAAGGGTACTAGCTTACAACACAACAACACAAAAAGAAGAGTGTGAAACAACACTTAACAGATCAAATGGGGAACTAAAAACCAATTTTAATGAAAACTAAGAAACACAAGTATTCATGAGACAAAACAAGAACAACATAAGTAGTTGGTTTTCAAGAATGATGTATATTGTTCTCTAGTTCCTTACAAGTGTTTACAAAGCAATGGTTTAAGATTCAAAGGACCAGAGATACTTATACAAAGCAATGGTTTAAGATTCAAAGGTACATCAGATAAAGTATGTGTTGAAAAGTCTTCAGAAGAAATCTGTCTTCAAGTGTTGGCTTTGGAAGACTTTGTCTCTCAAGCTTCGGAAGACTTCATGTTTGGCATCAAAAGATATTGGTCTTGGCTTCGGAAAATTTCACACTTAGAATATTTTCTAAGGCAGAGTGTGAAACTTACAAAGCATTCCACTTCAGTACACTTGTGCATGCATACAGGAGAGATTTTAGGTGTTTGGGTTGCATCAGCCTTATATCAAACCTTACAAACTCCTACTAGGTTGATGCTACCAAAACACTTGACGACTTCTGATGTCACCAGTCCTTATCATGATGATGACCATCCCTTTCTTCATAAGATGATTAGGATCACTCAGACTCTCATAGTGTCTTCTTATGTCAAAGAGATCATGTAGAGGTAGATTGAACATTATGAATCCTTGGATCACAATCAGGAATTATTAGTGTTAATTTTTCAGTTAAGTCAATGTTTGCGGAATCAACATTAACTTTGTTTAATTGTTTTTAATAATTTAATATCAACAATAATGATTAATGATTAAGACGAACACAATAAGAAGAACACAATTAATAATCAAACAAAAATAGTTAATTCAAATGTATTTCATTAAAAGATATTAATGATTACAGATGAATAAACAATGAATGAAAGAAAATTGGTTTGAATGTATTGATGTTGATGTGACGGCTACTAGGGTTTGTGTTTGTGTGATTTCATGTTTGGTTGTTTGTGATTGTATGTCTACTTGTCGTAGTAGCCCTCTTATGATGTGAAACCTAGGATCCATATTTATAGGCATGTGTGTTTCTGTTAAAGAAACACCGAATCTCTTGGGATTTGCACAACTATCATGTTGACTTGTTGACTTGAAACACTTGTATTATTAAATACAAGTGTTCGGACTCCGCAGGAATATGGTCTTCCATAGATGTTTGTTCTTTTGTAGGAGTCTTGTTCTTCCGAATGTGCTTTGATCTTCTCAAGGTAATTTGTTCTTCCGAAGGTACTTTGATCTTCCGAAGGTACTTTGTTCTTCCGAAGGTAACTTGTGCTTCTGAAGGTATTTTGTTCTTCCAAAGGGATCCTTACTTCAACTTCAAAGCTGGTTGTTCATCTGCAGAAGATCTTCGGATGATTGAATTTGTAAGAAACATATCTACGGAAGAACAAAAATGTTCATCCGTAGATGTTTGTTACACTTAGTCAATTTCAGTAATTGACCAAGTATTATGATTGTACCTACAATCATACACTATTCAATACATATTTTAACCTATATATAATGCATACATCATAATAATGAATTACAATTGTTTAGTACAAATATTGATTAAAGTTCTAAGCCTATACAAAATGATCTAGTCCTATAGTTCCTAGATCTAACAATATTCCCCCTTAGGCTTAGACACTTGTAATCAACCCTTCAAAACTGAAAGTTCCTTCATTCTTGACAACATCTTCTTGTTAAAGTATGATACTGCATCCTTTTAATCTTCGTACTTGTACTTGATCTCCATTCTGCATATCTTCTTAAGTGTGTCAAAGCTTAATCCTAGAATGTCTTCTTTTGTTGTCAGAGTTTCCAAAACACTTTGATTGTTGACTATTTCTAGCTCATCTTGTTCTAACATTCTTTGCTCAGTTGCTTCCATGATATCAGTTCCTTTAAACATCCCAACCTCATATCTTTTTCTTTTATATGCTTTTGTATGCAGTTTGTCAATGACTTGTATGATATGTAAATACAAGCAGAGATCATTTTGAGCTTGATCATCATTGACTTTTGGAAAGAACTTGTCATGTAGACATGAAATGTAGCTTGGATGCAGAAGCTTTATTTTAATTGGATCAAACAACCTTATGCTTTTAGCTTTCTTATTTTCTTCATTTCTCATTAGGACTAGTTATTTAGTCTTTTCCATATATCACCACTCAGTTATGGGGAAAGTGTATTGATTCCCTTTAATGACTTTAAAAGTTGCTGACTTTTTCTTAAAGTAACCAACCCTTTTTAAAAATTCATCATCAACAAGAGTTGAGGAGTTGGTGTTTGATCTTCTTTTCCTTTATAGTCTTTTCTTGTGCTCTACATCTTCCCTTTTTGCTTCCTTGACAACATCATCCTTGAACTTAGTTTTCAGCTTTTCTATGATCACAGAGAAATCTCTTTCTCTTGGGCTTATTGGGCAGTTGGAGATGATCAGGCTTTGTAGGTCTTTAATATCAGCATCAAACAACTCCAAGATTGATTCAAGTAGGTGGTAGTATTCAATTCTACCATATACTCTTTTGATAACAACACAATCCCACTCTAAGTCATATTTCCAGGCCATAATCCTGTTTTCTTTAGCAGTAGAGGGGGTTGTGAGATGATCAAACAACTAGATTAGAGATGATTTTCAGTGATCTCTCTCACAATTGTGCCTAATGGCCACAATTTACCAGGGATAACTTCCCTAGACTCTCTTATTAGCTTATCTTTCCCTTTGTGCTGATCTTTAGATACAACGGTAATTGGATTAGCAGGGAGTTTGATTTGTTGCTCATATGAAGGGTTTAGAGCTTCTGTTCTTAATCTTACCCCTGTGTCAAGCTCAACAATCATTACATGCTCCATCATCCTCATCAGCTCACTAACTGTTCTTCCCTTAAGTTCATAGCTTTTGTAGTTGTGACCCTATAACCAGCATATCATATTGTATTTGGAGAGTTTTGCTGTATCACAGTGACCTAACTCCTTCTTGATTTTTTGAATTGACTGAAAGGTTGTGAATGTTTCATAGTTACAGTTTGGAATCATGAAACTAGCAAGCTCGAAATCTTTCATCACATCTTTCATCTCACTCATGCTCATCCTTTCCACCATGTCATACGGAAAGCCATGATTTATCAAGGTCATAAACATTGAGGATTCTAGCCTTTTTTTCAAGTATGTCTTTAGTGGTCAGTAGGTCATCAACCATTTCTTCTTTCTGATCTTTGGCAGATTCACTCTTTATGAGCTCATTCCATTCATCATCACTTGTTGTTTCAGCAGGAGACATGGGCTTTAAGGATGAAGATTCAATAGATTTTGACCTTTTTGGTGAATCTTGTATTTCAATCACTTCCTTCTTCATAAAACCCAAGTACTTCCTTTTTCTTCTGTATTGAATGATTTGCTTTGTGGTCTCAGAAGTTTCTTTTGTTTGATTTGTTGTAGGAGCAACATTTGATTCCAGTACATAGATTTTCATTTTTAGCTCCTCAAGCTCTTCTTCTTTTCTTTTCAACAAAGCTGATTGAGCAGAGAGAGATTCAGTTACTTGATCAATTTTCAACATCAACTTCTCATTCTCATCTTTCTCAAACTCTACTGATTCTTTAAGCTCAGATTCTTGTTGAAGAAGAACATCAATCACTTCATTATTGCATTGAGCATCTTCTCTTAATCTTTTGATTCTTGCTTCTTGTTGCATCAGCTGCTCGTCTTTTTTCCTTTATTATCTTTTTCAGCTCTTG
>BJCM01000190.1:0-15393 GCA_018326385.1 Flaveria bidentis | reverse complement strand
TGGTGACTAAGTGGTTATGTCCTAGAGGTTATTCCAAGTGGTAAAGAAAATAAAGAAGAAAGTAAGAAAAAAAGTATAAATAAATAATTAAATAAAAACTCACAAGTTGTTCTTGAATATTTCTTGCAAAAAGATGGAGTTCTTGGATGGATTGAGAGAGTTTAGAGAGAGTTTAGAGTGATGAAAGTGATTAGGAATGGATTTGGGTTAGTATTTATAGATGAAAATAGTGGACATTAATGTAAGTAGTTGGGGAGATGAGTGGAAGTAAATTCAATAAGTTTTAATTTTAACCCCTTAACTTATTTTATTTATTAATTTGCACCATAACTAATAATTAAAAATAAGTATTTTAATATATGAATCATAAAAAAACTTATAAATAATTTTCTAAAAAAAATATAAGTCCTGATAAGTTGTTTGGTTTTGCGTTGAAATGCGTATTTGTAATTGTTTAAGTGTTGTACAAACATATAATCAACAAGAATTATATAAAAAGATATTTTCATTCTAATCAAGTTTTGAGATTACAAGGATTGAAGATGAGTAATATTACAACAGATCTCCACATCCTAAATTCTTGAAACTTGATGAAGCCTTCCATTCTTTGGGTGATCAGGCTAAGTCCCCAAATAAGATTGATGATGATGTTACAGGAGATTATTTATGGAGGATGAGGTATAAGTATAGATATAAATCATTGGAGAAGAAGCCTCTACCACCGTTCTCGAAGCTTTTATTTTATATTGTGGTGCATTGCCTTAGTAACTTAAAGGCTAGTTTTGATAGCTTGAGTGAAGTATTTGGTTCATTACTTTTATCATTTCTTTACGATCTTCCATATAGCATTTTCAGAGGCATATTCTTTGAGATATAGATGAATGTATTTGTTTCTATTGGAAAGAAGTTCATCATCTATCTAAGATTCATCCATCTGACTATTAATGTTGCTAATCCTAAGTTAGCTAATCTAGATTCTACGACTAAGTGATGGTGATGAAGAAGGATATATTTATTACTGATGGGTTTCAGAGGGAATGTTCAGTAAGAGTTCACTTTTCCAAACTTGATAGATTCTTAGAAGATTACCAACCTTATTAGTAAGCTAAGAAACAACAAAAACAACAACAACAAGCACAAGATGTGCGTCATCAAACTAAATAGATTATTTCTACTTCCAGAATTCTTGAAGATGTGCTAGGAAGTTCCACTTAAAAGAGGGCTATGACTGATGATGAGGAGATAGATTCATGGTTTGATGTTAGTTCGGGAGAAGAAATGGAATGACGATAAAGGCAAAGTACCTTATATTTTAAAGGAGAGACTTCAAGTCACAGAAACCAAATGCATTGCTAATGATATTGTTGTTGATTTTGTTCCAGAAGATTCCCCTTCTAATAAGAAAAGGAAGAAATCAACAGCTAGGAAGAAAGTTGCATCTGACAGTGGTGTACGTGGTAGGGGTAGAAGAAGAGGTGTGGTTATCAGAAGTCATAGAACACCAATAACCAATATCTCACCAAGCAGAGATATACCTATGTCTTAGCCTTTGGTGATGGCCAGTGAGGTCGTACATTAGGATATTCTAGTGATCATTACAAAATCTGCTATTGTAACTAATTCAACTATTACTACCATTGAAGATATCCAAAGTACACTTTCTCAAGTTCAAGATGAAGATAAAGCTATGGACAAGGATTATCTTATCAACACTCCTGAGCATAGATGTAAAGCTAGAACATCCTTTGGTTCACCAACTCCTGCTACCTTGTAAAATAGGGTTCAATTATTAGATAGAGATGAGGGATAAGACGAAACTACTTGATTATCTATAGTTAGAGAATCAGGAAAAAGATTAAGAGCTTATAGCATCAGTTGCAGTTTTTGTATAACTATGTGTTAATCATGGATAATTATTTTAAGTAGTTCACTTCCATATTCCCATTTACATTAGTGCAACCTAATCTAGGAAGATTATCTAAACTTGGATAAACTAGTGGACAACACACAACTGATCCAAATCCTAATGTTCAGACTCCACATATAAAGACTATTATATTTGATCTTGAACCTAATATGGTTATCAATAAGGATTTTATTCAAGATCAACCTTTGAGAAAGCCTTTGTGGATGTGACAATATGGTCACTCAAAGGCACATTATGTAGAGTTCTTAACCTAAAGATAAAGATGACGGTTTAGATGAAGTTGATTATAAGGATGATGATGATGATGAGATTGCATATGTTGATAGTGATGATGGTGATAATGGTGATGATGATCATGATATTGGTAAAGATGGTAAAGGAAAGTAAATGATGACAGAGATGATGATTAGTGTGGAGATTTGGGTTCAACAACTAGTCATTTTGGAGAGTCAGGTTCTAATAATGTCTTAGGACCATGACCTGATGATCTAGAGGATTTCCAACTTCTTGATTCAGCTACATAAGTGTTGTATGAGTAAGAATTCGACAATTTCCAATAGTAGATCTTAGCTACGGAGTCAAATGAAGATATCAATTCGTTTGATGATCTTTAAGAGATAGTTGATTCTACAGATATATTTTTCAATAATCTCAACAACTTATTATTTAACATCTTTCTAGAAAAAGATGAGATACCAACTAATTCAAGAGTTGATACATAGACAATACTTGTGATCCTTCTGATCTAATAGGATAACCTACTATTAAAAATGTTAGAGATTTAATTATGTATGCTCCTCCTCCACCAACATATGTTCAAACACTTAAATGTTCTAAACCATTTACACTGTATGGGAATTCAAAACCTGTGTTGAGTTAGGCATACGATGCTATGTAGAAGATGTATGTTTTGAAGAGAAAATATAGAGCTGTGGAGTATTATCTTGATGACCATAATTTTCATACCCTTAGAGCTCCAGATCTTTATGTGTTGGATCTAGAAAGACTGGTGCAACCAAAACCAAACACTTAGACTATTTTGGTACAATTAATAAAGGAATTCCGAAGCTAAGTGTGGAACTTCCAAAGACAATGGAGTTCTTCCGAATACAAGTGCAAGATCAACTTATGAAGGAAAGTTCCAACTTCCGAGGACAAAATCTTCTTTTCTGAAGTTCAAGACTTGGAAGAAAACAAAGACAATGACTTCTCAAAATAGAAGTCCCTAAGCCACGAATGAAGTAGCCTCTTCCAAAGTACAAGTGGCTTCAAAAAAACTTGTTCTTTTGAAGCCAATTAACCTTCGGAAGACGCTGCTATGAACAGTGGATATACGTATGGTCCCTCTTACACTCCGCTACAGACCTCCGATATACTGCATGGCGTTTTCTCAAAAGGCCATGTAGTTGAACTTTCTTTATTCCACTATTCATCTTTATCAGTTAGTACAGTTGCCAAATTTAGTTGGTGACAAAAGGTAAGTCATGGTCATGTCATGACTACTATATCTTAGATAAGACATTATCTAAGATACCTTAACTTTAGCTTTGTAGTATTTTCTTTATTTATAGGTTCTAGCTGGTATCAAAGTATATCCAGTTGTAGGTGATAGTATATATAGTTTCTTATTATAACTCTTGTAACATGCTTGTAAGAGTCTTGTAATACTTTGAGTTGAGAAGTAATATATACAAGTACCTTGAAAATATTTCCATGTGTTCTTTGTTACTTAATATATTATTATCAACCCTTGGAAGAGATTCTGCTTCATCATAACCTTGTGTTTAAGTGAGTTCGAGAGAAAAGCTAAGTGTTAGTGACATATATCGATCCTGCCATGTGATCTTACCATCCAAATCAACCTGTTTTTCACTCCTCCTTTCACCACACTCTAAATTGGCCCTTGTTCAAAAGATTGAAGTTGAGATGGGGACGATGACTAAAGCACCTATCATCACCCCTAAAAACTTTAGATCATGGAGTAGACGCATAGAAGGATTCATCAGATACCTTGATGGTAGAATGTGGCAATCCATTATCAATAGTCCTTACAAGCCAAAGGTTTCTGCACTATGTGGAAATGGTGCCATGATCGATAAGGCCATTAAAGACTACTCTAATGAAGATCGGGAGAAGATGGACATAGACAACAATTCTATGATTGCTCTTATGACTGCTATACCCAACTCCATCATAGTGGGGTTTGTGCACTGTAAGTCAGATAAAGAGTTGTTTGATGCACTATCTCAGATGTATTCTAACTCCAATGACTCGAAGAAAGATTCACTCAAGCAGAAATATAAGAACTTCACCTATATTGTTGGAGAGTCCCTCAGCCAACAATACGTCAGGTATATGGATCTTATCGCTTCCCTTAAGTCTGTGGGAATTGCTATTGACTTGAGAGACCTCTCAAGGAAATTCATGAGTGCACTCTCTAATGAGTGGACATTCTAATATGTCTTTATCAAGAGGACAGAAAATTTGAACTCCCTCACCATGACTAAACTACACAGTATCCTTGATGGATACCGTGTAGAGATGGAAAACAAGAGAGGCCATCTGATGAACAGACCTTCAATCCTCCCTGCTAGCAACGCTTTAACGGTTGCTGAAGGCTCAGGACCTGCCCAACATCAGCAGTACCTGACATATTCTCAACAACCATCCTGTTCTTCAGGACCCTACATCATATTTCCTAAGATTCCAATGTCTCAACAGGCTCAGCAAGGTTCTTTCTAGGAGAGTTGTGCCTTTTTCTCAGGAAGTAGGTACTTTAGTTACCATCAGTTTTGTTTTGATTATTAAGAGTGCTTCAGTCCAGATGACGTCGCGTATATGCACATAATCCAAGAAATGGCTCTGCTTACCTATAGATCAAAAAAGTTCTTCAAAAGAACTGAAAGGCAGTTCCCTCAAAACCTAGCCAGCAGCAAGTTTGGGTTTGACAAGACCAAGGCAAAATGTTACAACGGGAATGCAAGTCTCCCAAGTCAAATCCGGGAACCTCATATGCCTCTTCACATTCCTCCACACCTAATGCCATTGGGAAGTCAATTGAAACAACAGTTGTAGCTCAAGAAATTGACTGGAACTTCATGGTACAGGATGTGATAGCTGCTCAAGCACTCATGGCTGGAACAGATGACAATAAGGTATATGAACATATTTGTACTCTAGCTTGTATTGCTAAGGTTAAGTTATATCAGGACTACAATATGGAAATTAAATCCGATATTGAGTCTTTAATTATCTTAAAATCTGATTTTAAAAGTGTTGAATCTGACTATCAAATTAAAATTGAAGAGTTAGAGAATACTGTGTTCTTATTAAAACATGAACACACAAACTACAATAATTAAATCAAGAATTTAATATCCAAATTGTCTGAGGCTTAAGCCCAGCTTGTCACAGCTGAGGCTCAAGCCAGGAAGCATGCTATCTCAGGGCAAACTTCCAAGCCATTCTTGCATCATCCTTTCACTCAAAACTTTATTATCAAAAAAAAGGTGGGTTGGGGACAAACAAAATTGATCCACCATACTCTTATAAGTCTATTAGACAACCAAGGTGTGGTACTGAAGAGTAAGAGGTCCTATCTGTTGACCCACCTTCTCATGAGTTAAAGAGTGATGCAAGTTTAGAGACCATCGTAGGGAAGAACCATGTAGACCGTACTCCTCTTACCAGTGATGACCAAACTCTTACCACCAAAGCCAGAAGAAGCCGGGCTAAGGCAGCCATAAAAACTGCCAAGAAAGTGGCTGAATCAAAGCTGAAGATTGACCCAAAGCAAAAGGGTGTGTTCATCTAAGCTAGATTCCAGGTGGTAGGAACTTCCGAACCTGGAAAAGTGTGTAATACTAGCACACCTATCCAACAAAAGGATCAGAAAGAAAAGGGAGAGATTGTTGTTGAAGACAAGAAGAACAAGAAACAACAACCTTCACATTCCCAAAAGATTAACATTGCATGTGTAATGTGTGGCTTGCAAAACCACATGGCCAAAGATTGTTGTTACAATCCTGCTAGCACACACTATGCAAACAATGTTAAAAAGGAAGGAGTCAGGGAGGTTTCTCACTTGGACCTTATCAAATGGTCCAAGTGATAAAAAAAGGAAAGCTTGTTTCTGAAGCAAGGTTGCTTTCAGAAGAAAGTCCTTCTTTCGAAGGGAAAATGGCTTCGGAAGTTAAAGCTGTCAAGACTTTGAAAAACAAGAGAGTCCCCTTGAAACCATCCCAGAAGTAGACTGCTTTGGAAGAGAAGGTGGTGAAGGCTTCTTCCGAAAATAAATAAGCTTCGGAAGAATGCCATGCTGCTCATGCTTCAACAAGCTCATCCTCAATGATCAACCAAGGGATGGAATGGAAGATCAAAGAAGATACTGCAACCTAAACCTCCTCTTCACAAACACCTATTGAACCCCCATGCATAAATTTTGGTTCAATACAAATCCTCATTAGAAAATCCCAAGACCAACAAGGCTTGGGTTTCCAATAAAACTAACTTTTTCATCTTATGTGTAAGGACATCCGCATGACAAGAACAATAACGTATGGATTGTAGATAGTGGATGCTCCAGGCACATGACAGGAAAAAAATCTCTCCTTCAACAATTTCAACATTTTGATGGAGGTCCTGCTCAGTTTGGAGGTGAGGCTAGAGGATACATTTATGGCAGACGGAGTGTATCTAATGACAAGTTAAAGGTTGACAAAGTACACTTTGTCAAACAGCTTGAACACAATCTTTTAAGTGTTTCTCAATTCTATGATCAAATGCATCAAATGCTTTTCACAGAACATGAGCGCATTATCCTCAAACCTAGGATGACCATTCCTCCAGAATTGTTGCTTCTTAGATCTCCCAGGAAAGGGGATATGTACAAGCTGGATATGAACCATGCTTCCCCATTGGGAGAAGTATCATGCTTTCTTTCCAAAGTTGATGGTGATGAGTCAACACTATGGCATAAATGAATATGTCATGTCAATTTTAAAACCATGAATAAATTGGTTAAAAATAACTTGGTACATGGTTGCATGCCTGAAAGGATTTTTTCTACAAAGATAACTATGTTGCATGCCTGAAAGGGAAGCATCACAAAGCATCTCATAAATCCAAAGTTGTTAAATCTATCACCACTCTATAAAATTTATTGCACATGGATCTATTCGGTCCAACAAGTATAATGAGCATTAGAAGGAAATCATATTGCCTTGTGTTAGTTAATTTTACAAGATTTACATAGGTATTCTTTTTTAGAACTAAGGATGAAAGTGCTGAAACGTTAAAATCTTTTATCCTTAAAATAGAAAATCAAATTGATCAAAAGGTAAAAATAAGTAGAAGTGATCAAGGGACCGAGTTTAAGAATCAATTTCTTGACTCATTCTATAACTCAAAAGGGATTGCCAGACAATACAGTGCTCCTAGAGCGCCTCAACAAAATGGTGTTGCTGAGAGGAGGAACAAGACACTTATTGAGGCTGCTCAGACTATGTTGGTTGATTCAAAGCTGCCTCTAACTTTCTGGGCAGAGGCACTCAACACTGCATGCTATGTGCAGAACAGAGTCCTTGTAGTTAAGCCACATGGAGAACCCCTTATGAGCTATGGAACAAGAGGCCACCGTTTATTGGCTTTCTAAGGTCCTTTGGCAGCAGGTTTACCATACTTAACACAAAAGACAATTTGGAAAAATTTCCTGAGAGTTTATAACATCAAAAATCAACAATTTGAGGAATCATCCAACATTTTTGTCAATGAGAACACTCCTTGTGTTAGGGAGAATGGCCTTGATTACATTTTTGACTTAGAATTGTTTCCCAACTATTCTAATCCATCTTGTGAGAATGTTTCAGCTAGAACAGGTACTCAAAATGATTCTGATCGACTGTTTGAGTTACCCGGACTTCGTTCAAGTTCTCCAAGATTGACTGAAGATCCGGCACCCACTATCTTAAGATCCAATAGTGTAACTATTTCAAGAGATAGTGAAGCCTCAACCAGTGCTCCACCTTGTGAGCCTCAAAACTCATCTGGTGACACTAAACAACACCCTATTGATAGAAGTAGCATTTTGAAGGAACGGGCAACTGTTAATGCTGTTTCTCAGCCAACAACTGATGATGATGTTTCTCATTAATTCAATAATTCCTCATTGAATAAGTTTGAAACAACATCTGGTCCAAGTGTTCAAGCTCTTGAGAAAAATATGTCCAACCTAAATCTATCTTTGCAACTAAAGGTGATCCCTAGACTTAGGATTCATAACAGTCACCCAGATGAGAACATCATAGGAGTAGTCTCTAAAGGTATTAAAACAAGGGGACAAACTCACATGGTAATGTATACCTGTAGTCATGCTTTTTTGTCTCAGATGGAACCAAGAAAGTTGAAGAAACCTTACAGGATAGTAGCTGGGTTGAGTCAATGCAAGAGGAGTTGCTTCATTTCAAAAGACAAAAGGTTTGGAACCTATGTACGCTACCATCTGGTCAAGTACCAATAGGCACCAAGTGGGTTTTTAGAAACAAAAAATATAATAAATTCTTGATAATCAAGAACAAGGCAAAATTAGTAGTTTAAGAATACACCTAAGAGGAAGGAATCGATTATACTAATGTCTTTGCACCTATTTCAAGACTTGAGGTAGTTAGGAACTTCCTTGCTTATGTTGCATCCAAGAATTTTACTGTCTACCAGCTTGACGTTAAGTGTGCCTTTCAATATGGGAATATAGATAAGGAGGTCTATGTGT
The DNA here is from genome assembly GCA_018326385.1 of Flaveria bidentis. Classification (NCBI taxonomy): domain Eukaryota; kingdom Viridiplantae; phylum Streptophyta; class Magnoliopsida; order Asterales; family Asteraceae; genus Flaveria; species Flaveria bidentis. The sequence continues at coordinate 6,700 of BJCM01000190.1, read as the reverse complement.
GCCAACCTCCAAGATTTGAAGACCCACAACACCCCAACTATGTGTGCAAGCTGGATAAAGCTCTTTATGGGCTGCACCAAGCACCTGGGTTATGGTATGAGACATTATCTTAATTTCTCCTAGAGAATGGATACACTAGAGGTACCATTTATAAGACTCTTTTCATAAGGAAGTCTGGGAAAGACATTTTGCTCGTTCAGGTCTATATTGTTGATATCATATTTGGTTCCTCAAATGACCAAATGTGTAGAGACTTTGAGAGCATTATGAAGAAAAAGTTTAAGATGAGTTCCATGGAAAACATGGACTTTTTCCTTGGAATTCAGGTAAAGAAGATGAATGAAGGGTTCTTTATCAATCAATCTAAGTATGCTTGTGATATCTTATAAAGATTTGATATGGAAGATTGTAAGCCAGCCAAGACACCCATACCCAGAAGTCATGACCTTTTTCTTGACTCTTAAGGGGAGGATACTGATCAACATCAGTATAGGGCAATCATCAGGTCTCTAATGTATCTCATAACAAGTAGACCTGATATAATGTTTGCAACATGTATTTGTGCAAGATATCAGGCTACTCCAAAGGTGTCTCATGTAGTTGCTGCCAAAAGAATCCTTAGATACCTAAAAGGAGCACCTAAATTAGTTCTCTAGTATCCTAGGAATAGCAACTTCAATCTCTACGGCTACTCAGATAGTGACTATGGTGGCTGCAACATTAACAAGAAATTGATATCAGGAGGATGTCAATTTTTTGGTGGAAGGATCATCTCATGGCAATGCAAGAAGCAATCTTGTGTCTCTACATCTACTACTGAAGCTAAATACATTGCTGCTACAAGTTGCTGTGGTCAGCAACCAGATGCTAGACTATGGATTCAACATCATGAGCACTCCTATCCACATATATAACAATAGTGCTATCTCCATTACTAAAAATCTAATGAAACACTCCAATACAAAGCACATTGATATCAGGTACCATTTCATTAGAGATATTCATGAGAAGAATCTGATCAAACTAATCAAAGTTGATTCAAATGAACAATATGTTGATTTGTTCACCAAAGCGTTTGATAAAAAAAGGTTTAAGTATCTCATTACAATTATTGGGATGATAAACATTGATTAGTCTATCTCACTTGAAAACCTTTTTTGAAATGTGTAATATCTTTTGTCATAACAATGTAAACCCTATTATAAAAGGTTAAGTATAGATTCTTCCAAAGAGGAATTAAGCTTTGGAAGATACTTTTCTTATTTTCCGAAGCCAAATTCCTTCAAGGGAAATCTTCTTCTCGGAAGAGTTTTTAGTCTTAGAAGAAGCGATTGATAATCTATTAGATCTACTTCCAAAATTTATAAGCACTTCATTCAGAAAACCATTTTACTTTCAGAATTAAGAAATTACCTTTGGAAGTGAAGTTGGCTTCAGAAGAAGATTACTTTCAGAAATCTCTTATAGTTCAAAGAAGACCTTACAGTGTAACGGAAATCTTTAGGCCTACAACTGTAAAAGGGTAAAGATATTCTTAATGATGCCGGAATATTTTAAATGGATTTAACCTTACCACCCTTTCACATCATACCCAAACAATCACTTCACCTTATCCATCCGTCACTTTCACCCATTTAAATACTTTGACTTACCCATTTTAATCTTTTTACCGATTTCACTACCCAAAGCTTTCTTCATCCCAAATTTACCCAGTTCAAACTTGTTTCCTCTATTCTTACCTTACAAAGGCACTGAACCATCAGCATAACTAGTTCGCACTCCTTGACTCATCCAAGGATGTTGACTTCTCAGATATCATCTCCTTTTTCACCCAATCTACTTACTACACTGCTTTAACTGTGAACCCCACTGCTTATTTGAATCACATGGAGGAATTCTAGAGCAACAATCAAATTGAAAACCTAAATGGCGTTAGGTTATTCGGTCAAGCATATGTGGTTAGGAGTTGATCATATTAGAACAACTCATCAGGGAGCATCTGGAGCTTCACGATGAAGGCGCTCCTATAAAATTCCCCAAATCAGACCTAGATGACACATATACCCAAATGGGATATGGTGGAGATGTGAGTAGGTCTACGATTTACAAGTTTAACTTCTCATATAACTGGAAGTTCCTACTTCATATTGTTCTCCACTTCTTGTCAAATAAGTTTGGGGGATGGGATCAAATCCCATATGAACTAGGATTCCTAGTTCATGGATTGGTGAAAAGCCTCCGCTTCAATTACTCAAGGTTTATGCTGACCAACCTTATGGGGAGCCTCTAGAGGGACACATTCTTCATGTATCCCAGGTTCCTTCAGCATATTACCAACTGTGAGTTGGACCAAAGTCAGCTTGTCTATGCAACTACTCTGCATGTCCCTTAAATGAGGCCGACCATCTTCAATATCATAAAGAGAGTGTTCACCAACTTTACTGGAAGACACATTAAGCTTCTTCCAAGTATGATTAAGCTAATGGCTCCTGGTGACATCCCTGTTAACCCCACAAGTGATGAACCCACACCAGCAACTACCCTCACTTTGCCAACTCTACCTGCTCATCCCATCCAACATACATATCAGAGACGCCTCAAACGAACCCTTGTTCAATTTACTCTGATTGAAAAATCCCTTCCTATTCAAACCAAAAAGACTAGAGTGGAAACATGGGCTCCCACTAATTCAAAGGTCTTACCATCCTTCACCTTTGACCTTAATATGGGATTTTAGTTTCCTTAGTCTTAATTCCCTGAGCTCGAAACCCAAGCTGAAAGCCCTCAGGGTGAGTCACAATACTCTCTTGAGAAGCCAAAAAGGGATAGCCCTACCAAAGGCTCAATGCCAAGAGACATTGACCAAAGTCTCGGGTCATTAGGTATAACTTCCATATCCTTTATTGACCTTTTGGTAAGAACTGATGAGAAGATTACGTCTATTCATGGCAATGAAATTGATCCACAACACCCTCTAACGGATCAATAGAGCCTAGAGGGACCTCTTATCTCTAGCCCCTATCAGAAAAACCCAACTGAGGTGAGTCCCACTGATATGGAGGGGGCTCATGTAGATTTAGCTACCAATACTGAAGGAGCCTTTTATCTCAATCGACCCTAGCTCAAACAACTTCACTATCTCCAACTACCATCTCTCAACCTGAATTCTCCACTCAAGAACCACCAAAGTCTAGCACTTTCGAAGATGTCAAAGGCAAGAAGAAGATGACTGCGGAAGAGCTTCAGGAAGAGGAAAGGATTGAAAAATATAAAAAAAGGTAGACTTCCAACTAGAAAGTTTCTAGCTGCGAGTAGCAAAGTAGCTGTTGCCAACCAGGAGGATGTCAACAACAAGAGGAAGGTGGAGATCATTGACAGGCTCATCAAGCTTGTAGCTGTCAGTGAAGATGTGCTCCTGCTACCACTATAGGAGTTAATTGAGCTGTAAAAGACAACTCTGTTGCTGATTGAACAAAGGGAAGAAGCAGCAAGGCTGGCCTTAGAGGAGGAAAGAGAAAAGAAGAAAAAGGAAACTGATCTGCAACTTAGGAGGGAAAGGATAACTTTCCTAACCTCCAGGGTTTCTCTCTAAAAGAACTATCTCCTCATGAAAATGACACGATCTTATGGCTCTTCAACAAAGAGCAAGATCAATTGGAGAATGAAAGAAAGAAAGCAGCAAGGGAAAAGTTGAGGGAGAAGAAGAAAAAGGAAGAAGAAGCAGGGCTTGCTATTGCCAAGAAGATAGGTGAGAAAGCTTGGATGAAGGACTTTCTCTAGGCTCATGGCTTCTCTGGTAGGCAGGTGGGTCCTATGTCTGAAAGGACATTGTAGTGACATTTCAGTGACCTCAAGGATGACATTCTCTTAGGAAAAAGGGAGGAAATGTATAAAAGGGGACAGGGGATGACCATCAAACCAACACCCCAACCAACAACCCAACCTCAACCTCAACCTGAGCCTTTCCCATTCCCATTCCCAATCAAAATTGAACCCACTTCCGAACCTTAGACCAAACAACACAATCCATCATACCTACCTTATCACCATAACTAGTCATCCTCCAACCAAAACATTAACCAGAACCCAAACACCACTACCTACCCAACAACAATCTAAACCATCCCCTCAGCCTTCTAAACATCTCTCAATAAAGGAGTTTAAGGAGATCAAGATGAAGCTCATCAAATGCACAACCTTGAGAAACATCTCTTGTGAGGAGGATTCTGTTAAGCTGGCTTATATTGATGGATCCTCATGTCCCCTCACAAGAGATCAATTCCTTGATTTGCCAAGAGGAACACTAGACCAAGTTATGAAACTCCTTGGCCTCAACTCAGATTCACTCAATGATGAAAATAAGAAACTAAGAAGAAGGTTGGTGACTCTACTGGATTCCAAGAGAGGGGACAAAGTGCCAAGTAAGCCCCTTGTACCAAGAAAGAAGATTATCCAATGGAGGTTTGAAGACTCTTCTCACAACTTTGTTGTTGAGAGAGAGAATGGCAAGATGAATAGGCTTAATGCCTCATCTTTGCTACACTTAAGCAGATTTGACATTGCTGAGTTAGTAGAGAAGCCATTCTCCAACCCTTCAAACTCAAAGATTGCTGCTCATATCAAAAATCATTTGAGCAGCCATCATCTTGTCGAGCTGACTACTATGACCAAGATTGAAGAGGAGAGAGGAGGATGAAAGGAAATGATCAACAACCAAAGGCAAGGCTTTTCTCCAAATGGTTGTAGATCCTAAACTTGAGTTCATTGTTAGATGGGAGTATGACTATAACTCCCGTCAACTAACTCTTTTCAGGGGGTAGAACAAAGGGCGCATGTCATTAGGAGTGACAAACTGGATCTCCTGTCTACTAATGACTTGCACAAACCTCTCAGCACAACTTCAGGGAAGAACAAGGAAACAGATAAATATCTTCCGTCCCTGGTGCAAAAATTTTTGAAAAGCAGAAATAAGAGAGGGTTTGGTAGCATCATCCTAGGAGGGAGTTTGTTGGATCTAGAAAGGCTGGTGCAATCAAAACTAAACACTTAGATTATTTTTGTACAATTAATAAAGGACTTCCGAAGCTAAGTATGGAACTTTCGAAGACAATGGAGTTCTTCCGAAGACAAGTGCAAGATCAACTTCCAAAGGAAAGCTCCAACCTCCAAAGACAAAGTCTTTTCTTCCATAGTTCAAGACTTAGAAGAAAACAAAGACAATGACTTCCGAAGTAGAAGTCCTAAGCCACGGAAGAAGTAGCCTCTTCCGAAGCCAATTAACCTTCGAAAGATGCTGCTATGAACCAGTGGACATAAGTATGGTCCCTCTGACACTCCATTGCAGACCTTTAATATACTGCATGACATTTTCTCAAAAGGCTATGTAGTTGACCATACTTTATTCCACTGTTCACCTTTATCAGTTAGTACAGTTTCCAACTTTAGTTGGTGACAAAGGTAAGTCATGGACATGTCATAACTACCATATCTTAGATAAGATGTTATCTAAGATACCTTAACTTTAGCTTTGTAGTATTTGCTTTGATTATAGGATTCCAGCTATTATCAAAGTATATCCGGCTATAGGTGATAGTATATATAGTTTCTCATTGTAACTCTTGTAACATTCTTATAAGTGTCTTGTAATACTTTGAGTTGAGAAGTAATATATACAAGTACCTTGAAAATTATTTTCTTGTGTTCTTTGTTACTTAATATATTATCAACTCTTGGAAGAGATTCTGCTTCATCATAATCGTGTGTGTTTAAGTGAGTTCGAGAGAAAAACTAAGTGTTAATGACATATATCGATCCTACATTATGCTATGGTACAAGTGCCATTTATTAAACCTAGAAAGTGTAGCAAGGCTAACTACTAAATTCAAATTCATGAGTCTAGTGTTATCCTTAACACCATTATGCCAATGAAGATATAAGTGTTCAAGTATTCTAAGTATTTTAGGAAGATTCCAATCCATGCTCTAGTGATGATTAATAGTTTGTCAAAGCTTATGAGATGGTTTTATGAGAAGAACACAGGACATGCGATCTGCAAGACCGGTTAAGAGATGGTCAATACAATCAGTCTCACAATATGGAGAGTGAGAACACTTAACATATCAAATAGAGAACCAGGTTTATATGAAAGATACTAAAGGGCTATTTGATTATGCTGACCCATTATAAGCTGGCTGAGTTAGAAACTGATCCAATCAGAAGTTCAGACTAAGTCATACATTTGACTGAAACTTGGTTGTTTGATTATATATCTGACTGACTCTGCTGACTAAAACTTGCCTTTGTATTTTAACTTGTGTTGTGTAATCAATAGAAATTACCGAACTTTCAAAAGAACATAATAGCTTAAAATTAAAAATGTCATACAAAATACAAGTTAAACACAAATTACACATAATCCGAAGAAAACACACTGAATTTCAAACATATTGCATGAGTTTGCATAAAAATTAACTTGAAGCATTTGAAAGTAGTTGATTAGCAATTTGGTCATGCAAAGCAGTCATATACTCAACGCTTTCTGAACCCCACTCCATGCCTTGTGTGTTTTCACCATCGCTTCCTCCACCTTCACCATTAGGAGTAACCATAGTGTTCTGTTCAAATTTTGTAAATAATTAGTCTTGAATATTGTATTTCCTTATAAAGTTATGGACTGCAAAACCGGCGGTGGGAGGAAACC
>BJCM01000189.1:0-17948 GCA_018326385.1 Flaveria bidentis | reverse complement strand
CCCCCCCCCCCCCCCTCTCTTTTCGGTGACAATGTTAAGTGGCATGGTGTCTGTGATTTTTTTTGTTTGATTTTATCTTCTTCTCGGGTCTTGGGAAGGTTCGTTTCCATTCCAACCTCCCCAGACCCTACAAATAGTCCTGATATGAGTGAAAATTTACCGGGGTCTTTTGTTTGTTAGCTGAGCATAAACCCCCATTCTTAAATATGTTTTTTACAAATAGTTTCATGAAGCAGCAATCATCTTATGGCATGCTTCTTTATGTAAGAAACTAAGAATTGAAGCAATTTCCATTTTGGAAATGACATAATAAAAGCAGCATTTCCTTTGTAAAGAAATTTCCAAGCACAATTATGTAAGCTACCTGTGCACTTTCTTATGTAGCATGTGTATTATTTGCAGCGATGGCATTGTTAACATACTCATAAAAAACTTCCAAGAGGCTTTTTTTGTTGCTTATTATCTTTAATATTGCAATTTATGAATGAGGTTAATATGTACCCTGCTGCAGGTCCTGTCTATAGGGCGTTTGTGATATAGAAATTCTAATGTGTTTAATCTGTGGTGGAAATGTTGACCCAGTGAAATGGTTCGACGTTTTTGCCCCTACTCGATATTAAGCCACCCAAACAAGGCTGTTTTGCCCCCTCTAGACTGCTAACAAATGATTTTCTGCTTATTCTGATTCTATCAAATATAATTAATCCTATAAAATCTAGATATCTTTTAATTACTATTATTCATAATTTAAGGTTGTTTGTTAATAATTAGGTGGTGGATCTGGTCAGACGGGCGGTCCCGCTTGCCCTAACACCAGATGATGACCCAAGGAGGGAGGAGCTAAAGAAGTTACAAGCAAAACAGGAAGAGATCGATAAGCTGGCCCACAAGCAGGTCAGGTGGATCCTCTACACTGGGCTCGGGTTCTCACTAGCTCAAGTCGGGCTCTTTTTCCGTTTAACCTTTTGGGAGTTCTCTTGGGATGTTATGGAGCCCATTGCATTTTTCGCAACGACATCTGGCATAATCGTTGGGTACGCATATTTTCTTATAACATCAAGGGACCCGACATATCAAGATTTTATGAAGAGGCTCTTCTTGTCCCGTAGAAGAAAGCTTATGAAAAAACATAATTTTGATGTTGAAAGATTCATGGAGTTGCAGAAGAAATGCAAATCACCTCTAGATGCACCACCTTCAGCCAAACATGACTTTGCAGGGGTGGAATTGGAAACTCGGGATCTGTTGCACAAGAACTAACATAAGTGGTTTGACTTTCTGGTTGACTTGTGTTTTGACTTTTGACTCAGTTGACATTTTGTCACTCTATTCATACCCACCAAAATTTTGAGCTGAAACAGGGGATATTTTAACTCCCTTTTGTGGGTATTAATATTTGTGATGTTCAATTTAAATCTGACCCTTTTACTGCCATTAAATAATTACAGTTGATGAGGTTTTTTTGCTGAGGATCTTCCAACTGATGCAATTGAATAAGTGGTGACGGTTATAACAGTCAATTAACACATTTTTTCATAAAAAGTTGTTTTGTTTCAACTTAAATTCTTGCCTACGAGAGACAAATCTTTGGTCTGATTTCGTTTACGTTTTTACAGGAAATATATTCTTGTTCTTGTTATATTGTGTTATTTATTATTGATTTCAATATTTACAAAACATTGCAATATGAAATTGAGATCAACACAGTTAAAAAAGTTATGTAGGGATTATACAAAATGCGAGACCTACACCAAGATAAAGAAATCATTAATAGCAATTTTTTTTAACGACAAAGGAATTTTACACATACATTACATCAAATTACACTATTGTTTAATTTTACTAACTCCTTTAATAATACATAATAAATACATCATGTATTGTGTTTTGACCAATCAAACCCATGCTAAAGCATTTAAATTGAAAATTTTGAATGGTTTGCTTCTTAAAATTGCCTTTCACTAAAGGTGTAATTTAGAAAGTTGACATAGCTATTTGATATATTATAAACTAGTTTACTAGACGTATCTTGCTAGGCAAAGAGCCAAAGGGAATCAATAGTAGAGTAGACAGGTCTTCCCCTTAACTTAAGAAGGAGACGGGATGACAATTTAATAGAATGACTTGTATGCTACATGAATAAAAATATTTAATTAACAACTATTCATTAATATTTAAAAATTATAAATAAAATTTTAAAATAAAATATAACTAATATATATATATATTTAACTGTTTTAAGTAAATAGAAAATAATATTTTTTAAACTTTCGTCTTTAAAAATCCCTTGTTTAAAAGTTATTTTTAAGTTGTTTATTTAAGCATGTCCTTTCTTAAAAAAGTTCTTTCTATTAAAAAACATTATACTTCATCAAACTTTTTGTTTTAAAAAAATATGTTTTTTTATTTATTTAAAATATGTTTTAAAAATAAAAAGAATATAATATCATTAGCATTTGATATCATCATTAAATAATTGACTTACTATGATAATTACATATGATAAATTTATTATAAAAATATGACATTAATCTCCTATAAAAATAAAAGTTAATACAAATCTTACGACATAGACTTTTCTCGTAGTTAACTTTTTCCATGTATGTTTGAGACATCAACTACATACATCATTTGATGTAATTAATGTGGGGTGGTTATAACCTCTCCCTATTTTACTAAAATCTTAGGTTATATCATCTTAATCACTTGGGCTAAGAATAATCGATGATTAAATGAGCACTTACTTAAGAGAGAATGGGTTATAATGGGATGTATAGGTGTAATCTACCCACCGCCATGTCATCACAACTACTAGCAACGGTCGTCGCAACCACCACTGACCATTGGTGTCGTCATAACAAACATCAACCATCGTGACACTATAGCCATCGTCGATGATCATAACTCTAAACCACCACCACCAACGACCACCATCAATGCTAATTTAGGTATTACTCTTCGCCAACACCCTTGCCATCCATCCAGGATCAATAAAATCATCGTATTTTGAATAAAAAAATTGAAATCAAATGCATAGAATAAGTAAAACACTTAATTACCTTTTACCGTTACAACTACAAAATTTAAACAAAAAACTTGATAGGTATATTTACATTTGACAACTCCCATTCAATTACATAAAAACTTGAACTAATTAAACACAACAATAGAACCCTTTTCGATAGGATATGTAACATCTTAAACTATAAAAATAAAGTCAAATACGACTATCCTTGGTATGTCGAAACTCAACTTTTCATTTTAACCTAGAGTGGAAAATCTAGTTTAATGGTGAACCGGTTTTTTACAAAACTTTTCATATTAAGTCAACCTATGTTTTTCGAGTTTTATCAATAGTAGTATTCAATTCCGTGCGTTGTGTAAGCGTTCCTTTATTATTCGATGCAACGCGTTTTTCGCGACTCTACGGAACCAATTTTTATGCTCGTGCTTGTTACCTACACCAAATGTCATTAGCATATATGTACTTGGAACAACATGGTTGCTGTAACTTTTCTAAATCTTCGACTAGTTTATTGCTATATTGATTTTTTCCCTTTTATTTGCTTTTCATATTTTTTTAGTAAAGTCGAATTCCTAGAATTACATATTCCCGTTATAAACTTCATCAATAACATATATACCCAACTTAAAATTTTAACTACATACATCCCCTTGTAAAACTTAGTCAATTACATATATACTCAAACTAAAAGTTTAATTACATATATCTCCTTCAAAAACTTAGTTAATTTACATATATACCAAAACTAGAAAGTTTTATTAGATATATCTGTTTTATTAAACATAAATATTACATATTTATCCATTTGCTTATTTTTATCAAGAGTAAGTTATATAATTAGTATTTTACTCATATTTTTAATAAAACTATAAAATTATGTTTTTCCTATTTACTACCTTTTCAAGTTTTGATTATTTACTAATATTTATATATTAACGTTTTTTATGTTCTTTTTGTTTTTTTGCCTTTTAATGCTACTTTTTGTTATTGTACGAGACACTTCCCGTCTCGCTATATAACATGATCCAAACACACAATTTTATGTTGCATAGTGAGACTGGAAATGTCTCGTACATATACCGAAAAAAATTAGCATAAAAAGGTAAAAGAAAAACAAAAGGAACATAAAAACTTTAGGATAGAAACATCAATAAATAATCAAAACTCAAAAAGCAAGTAAAGAAGAAAAAACATAATTGTATAATTTAATAAAAATAAGAGTAAAATACTAATTAGATAAATTTATTTTTTAATAGAAGTATTAAAATGAGTAAATATGTAATATTTATGTTTCAGATATATATACTTAAACTTTTGGTTTGAGTATATATGTAATTAACTAAGTTTTAGAAGGGGATATATGTAACTAAACTTTTAATTTGGTTATATATGTAATTAACTAATTTTTACAAAGGGTATATGTAATTAATAATTTAAGTTGGGTACATATGTAATTGATGAATTTTATACGGGGTACATGTAATTCTCCATAAGTTTTAGTCTATATACAAACAACCATACCTAGAAAACTCATAAGTCTTTGTTTAGAGTAAGATTTTACTAAATATATTTGGTTTTTTATAAAATTATAAATTTCAAAATTCACCTATACATAATATGAGCTCAACATTGTAGAACTTTTATTGTCATGACAATACAACTTGTACATTCAAACAACTGCCTATAGTTTACTAGAGACAAAGTGTCAAAGAGGACCACTTTCAAAGGTTCAATCATTCGTAAACGTGATTATATTGGGTGTAGTTTAAGTGTAAGAGTATAATATATTTGTCTTTCAAAGAAAACATCCAAGCAGCTGCATACTTACTCAGTCAGTTCGAAAAATCATAATCTATTATATATTCGAAACTAAAAAACCAATCCAAATTATTATTCGGATATTCGAATTGGATCTCATCTGAGTTATTAATTCGAGTTTCGGATTGGATTATGAAATTAGTAATGAAAATGCATTACATAATGTAAAAAAAGGAATGGAAATGAATAGGAATACTTGTGTTTCTTCAAATTTGGCCACAAGTTTTCTAAAATGCATGATAATTTTCATTTACAAGTTATGATGGACCAAGCTACCACCCTCTTCCATTCCTTGTCTTGGGGTACAAATATACATTTGTTTCAACCTCTCCACCAACAAAGGAAACAATAAAGTCAACTCCATCATCTATGTGGAGCCCGATCTCTTCTGGTATTTGTTGAAATACTCTGATGCTGGTGTTTGCCGATGCTATGAACGACGTTTAAACGAAGGGTTCCGGTGTCGTGGTGAACACACAAGCACGTACCGCATTTGATATGGATTGATTAGTTGTGGGGTTTTAGATGCATTGATGAACGAGCTGAAATCCGATGCGACTAATGTCGTCAAGGGATGAATCGGAATAGAAACAGAAGGCAGTTTTTGTCTATGTGGCTGGAGCCCGGAGGCAGAGGCGGAACCACCAAAATGTGAACGGTGGCATAAGCAAGAATGTGCATCTCATGGATTCTTTTGTAATATTATCAACGTCTATGATTAAATTCTATTTTTTTGTTAATAAACATTTTAGGGCTATTTGATTACATTGACTCAGTAAGATCTGATTGAGTCAGAAGCTGACCCAGTTAAAAGTTCTGACTGGGTATGCGTTCTGACTAAAACTTGGCTGTTTGATTCAGTATCTGACTAGAACCAAATCGATTCACACCACCGGTCGGAACCACAACGCCACCACTGTCACCATACACATTCCGACCACCACCATTCGCCACTATCATCCACCGAACCACCACCAATTCGATTCACACCACCACCGCAATCCATCGCCCTTCGCCACCATCGTCCGTCGAACCACCAGCAAATCGATTCATCAAATTGATTCACACCACCAAATCGATTCAGACCGCCGAACCACCAAATTGATTCACACCACCAGAGTCACACCACCACAGGCGAAGGCTGAAGGCGCAAGCGAAGGCGGTTCCTGCGAGCAGCTCAGCCGGTCAGCTTATTTTGTTTCTAGGTTTGTGTCAGCAATGGAGACCCGGTCAGCTAGCCCCAAAGTCAAAATCAAATGGGCTGAACCGATGACCGAGTCAACCGGTTAGCCGAAAACAAACAACCCCTTAGTATTTTTTTAGAAATTTTAAAGAATTTCGTTTAATAAACAACCTTAAATAGTTAAATTTAAGCTTTGTATTTTAACAATCTTATTATTTATTTATATTTAATAGATATTTGTATAATATATAGCTTTATGATAGATATACTTTGCATATTTTGAGTAAAAATACTACATATTATATATATATATATATATTACTAATTATCAATTTTTCTATGCATAATAGTTTGTATTTTAGCTTTAGTGAGTTGTACTTATTTTTGTTTTTTTATCTTTAAGTTTTATTTTACTTTTACTAATACTTTTAAATATTTTACAATTTAACTCCTACAAATTATCACTTTCAATTTTAATCCCTTATACTTTTCATCTCTTACAAATTTTTGTTTATGTTTTGGTTTGAATTTTACGAGTTAACACGTCGCAACGTGCATGTATGATTCAACGTTTTTACTCCTATTTTTCCCGTTTAACGACCTTCTCATAACGCGTGGGTCCTAGATCGATTTAGTTATTGTTTTTAATGATTTACGTTTTATGTGCGTGACTTAACGTTTTTACATCTACTTTCTGTTCAGTTTTTTTTCATTTTTGTTTCTTTTTAATACGAGACCTCCCGGTGTTGATGATCACTTATGGTGATATGATATTAGTGCTACTTGATACGGTTTTACGTCTCCCACCGCAACACGTGAGCTTAATACTACTTATATATGTGTGTTAATAATAGTTACTGTTGTCTTTTATTATATATTTAGAAAAAAATGCATTAGTTCAAAATAAAAGTTTTCATTCAAACGCTATAGATCTGAGTTACTTTACGTTTTGACATAAAATTAGTTTGGAAATGAGACATGAAAACTGTAATATACTGTATCACATTGCATACAACACCACCGTAAGTGCCTTTTTATGTAAGTTTTGAATTGATCTATATTTCGACATAAATAATACTCATTTCAACAGACTCTAGTCGAATATAATACGTTTTCATTCAACAGTATAAATTTGAGTTCCTCTATGATTTGACGTAAATGTAAATTAGAAATGAGTTTGGCCAAATGTAGTTTATACATTATCACGTCACCTATAATGCCTCTACAACACGGGACGTGTGAAAAAAACTAGTTTCCTTTGAAATCTAATTATATGGTAATAACTGAAAGTTACATACAGGCTCATGGGCTTACAAAGAAACAAGACCAAATGAACGATAAATTGATTATCCATTGACTCAACTGGACCTCTTGAGTTCTTACCAAAAACCAATACATAGAGAGAAACAACAAACAACCAACCAACGGAGACGATGAAGAACGCAAGCAAAAGCGAAAAAGGGATCTCTAAATCGAACTGAACAATCGAACTCATCGGAGAAGACAATGGACGGAGTAGCTGAAGGACTGTGGGAATTAGCAGATTTGCACGAAAAGAATGGCGAAATTGCGAAATCAGTCAAGTGTCTCGAAGCCATTTGTCAGAGCACTGTATCGTTTCTCCCTGTTATCGAAGTGAAAACTCGTCTCAGAATCGCTACTCTGCTCCTCAAGCATTCGAATAACGTGAATCATGCGAAATCGCACCTTGAACGATCCGTGAGTCGATTTTTACCTGTTTAACTTGAATTAAGTTCGTATGCGGTGGTTTGAGCTTAGTTAGTTAGGTTTTTGAAGTTAGTTTGATCTGAGTGTTGTAATTATACGATATTGTTGAATATATACGCGCTTATTGAGGTAAAGGAGTATTGATTATCGAAGTAGGTATTGGTTATTTGGTTACTCTTTGTTGTGCGGTTATGCTGTTTTTAGTTTCTACATACGAACGCTTCTCATGGAGATGAACTTGATTGTTGTCATGTTGTGTATTTACTTAGAAATGGATAGCGAAGTTGGTAGCTGAAATGTATATTGGATTTAGACAAGGAATTGTGGTAGTCTGTTGTTATTATTCAACATAATGCATTAATCAGCTTGGTACAATACTGCAATCTAGATCTGTAACTCTGAAATGGTGAAATTGTTAGTGAGGAGCTTTTTGTGATCTTATATAATCCTACATAAAACTAAAGCTCGTAAATATGCATGTTTATGCCTAATTGAGATGGTACAAATGTACAATATAGTAGGGAAGAGATAGTAGGAGTGCAGGACTGTAAGAAGTAAAGCTAAGAGAGGACTACGAATGATTAGTGGTATGTAGGCTCAGACCAACTGTGATTGATGGTAAAGTAGTTAAGTTGATCATCTATTTAATCCCTCATTTTGCATATATGTAGTCAGATAAGCTATTCTATGATTAACAAGATAAACTTAATTTGATTGAGATGTTTGAATGTAAAAGTGTAATTATGCTCTTAAGTAAGATGAAGACCCTCGTTAACCTCACCAATGATAATTAACTGAGCAATATGTTGTACAAGAAGAAAACATAGAGGTAGCAACTTACTGTTGAACAGCCTTACTCACAATGAGGTGGCTCAATTTAAAGTCTTAGTAGTTCTTATTGATGCTTTTGATTGATTTAGAAGAGAAGGGTGTAGTGAGGTATTTGCTAGATCAACCAACTGATATTTAATTGCATGGTGATTGGTGAAGCTATGTGAAAGTTGTGCTAGCAGGTTGAGTTGTATTTTTGGGCAATAAAGTTAAGAGGGGTTTAAGCTATATGAATTGGGTTTACTAAACAGATCAGTACTTGTTTTTCTTTTTTTTCTTTTGCAGCAACTACTGTTAAAGTCAATTCCCTCATGCTTTGAGTTGAAGTGCAGAGCTTATAGCTTACTGAGCCAATGTTATCATCTTGTTGGAGCTGTTTCTTCTCAAAAGCATCTATTAAATAAGGGACTAGAACTTACTTCATCCTTTGGGGAGGGGTATGCTTGTCTTTTTCTAGCTTTAAATAGAGTTGCTTAGTATTTAACATTAAGATCAAGTAAAGTTTTATTCTCTATATGAACAATATCTAATGTGTGCAATTGGAATATGAAGCAATTGCTATTCTTGTTTATTGGAAGGTTTTCTGGGAAGTTATGGTCATGCAACTTCAATTCACAGCTTGCAAATGCTCTCATCATAGAAGGAGATTATCAGGGTTCAGTGTCTGCTCTGGAGCAAGGTTATGTTTCTGCAAGTGAGATGTACTATCCAGAGTTACAGGTTGTGTGAACTGATAATGGCAATTTCAACTGATAAAAATGAATTTGGGATGCTTGGCATTTTATTTCGTTAATTTTTTGAGTTCACATTCGATTACCAGATATGATTTGTTTGCATCCGCTATTTAGTTCTAAAATATAGAGTTGCTTATTCTAAATTCTATCAGTTTTGGAACGGCCTAATATGGTAATTAAAGATTTTTTGTCCCTATGTGGTAGATGTTTGTTTGCTCTTATCTAGTTGTAACCCTTTGATCCTATACAAACCAAATTAAAGGCAAATTATATTGCAATTCTCTGACATTTTTCTTTATTCTTTTAATTGATTATTATTGCATTAGGCATGATTGTAATTCCTTTGGCGTTTATGTAGTGCAATTGTGTTTGTTGTGTTTTGGACAGATGTTCTTTGCAACCTCAATTCTACATGTACACCTCATGCAATGGGATGATGGAAGCTTAGTTGAAGGAGCAGTAAGTAGATGCAATGATGTTTGGGAATCTATCGACCCAGACAGGGTAAGTCTATTTGTATCTTACTACAATATATCTTCTAGCGAGTATTGACATGGGTACCACATAGGCTGTAGCAATTTAATGATACTATGATAGAAACCTAGAGACTTGATTGAACTTAAACAAGAAAACAAGAACACACTACAGTCCACTTCGAGATGGACTAGTCTCCAAACTACAAGACTAGTGAAAAATCAAAGTACTTAATACCTAATTACTAAACAAAAACAACTATTAATACTACTACTATCAGTTAAGTAATCACTTCCACTTCCCCACTCAGCCACTAGTAAAATACTGCATTAATACTACTATCAATTGTCTAATCTCTTCCACTTCCCCACTAGTCCCCAATTGGGTTCAATAACCCATTGAAGTGCCCATGGGCTGCTGAGTTGACCCGTGGAGCTGTATCAATACTTCCCGCCCAGAAAACCGGCTTGTCCTCAAGTCAGTGAGGGAGAAAGCCATCATTGCATCTGATCACTTGTTCCTTGTAAGGCTCAATAGCTAAGTGACGGAAGGTGGCGGAATTTCGGGTGGGCAGAGGGACTCCTTGCCGCTTGTATTCCTGCCCATTGATGGTAAAAATAAAAAACATCTTGCTCCAATTGGCTTGAACTGTATTTAGGGTAGCAAGCCATTGAATACCAAGTACCACACCAACCCCCTTTAATGAGAATGGATAAAAATCTTGGGTAATTTGAAGGCCTGATATTTTTAACGCAACATCTTTACAAACTTGATTACAGCTGATTATGTCACCATTGCCAATTCTTACACCAAAACGGGGTACTGTTATTGTTGGTATCTGCACTTGTTGAACCAAGGAGTGAGCGATGAAGTTATGGGTGGATTTATGGGTGGATCCGCAGTCAATCAAGATCAACACATCAGATGAATTAATCGTGCCATGAAGAGTGAGGGTGGGGTGTTGTGACTTCAACGAGATGGCATTAAGGCATCGCCATATCCTCATGATTGAGCAGAGTTCCCTCGCCATCTGTAGTAGCATGACCTCCTGTTTCAGTAGCAGTCTCTAGGAGTTGAAAATTTCCTGTTTTGCAACGATGACCAGACGCATATTTGTCCTTGCATTGAAAGCATTCCCTTTTAGCGAAACGGGACTGTTTTTCAACATCAGAAAATCGTTGCGGAGGCTTTTGGGAAGATGTTCCAGTTGGGTTGGTGGCAACACAGTAGGAGTAACGGTTTTGGTATCAACAATGGTAACTGAAATAGGCCCCGATCGAATGTTACTAAGCTTCGACTCAAACTCCACTGCTAGACTCATTGCATTATAAACTGTACGAGGTTTGTGAATCCTTACGTCTGCCTTCAGTTCATCTTTTAACCCATTCAAAAACACCCCCAATAAACAGTGATCCGGCCAATTGGATATTCTCGCAAATCTTTTAGCAAATTCTTGACGATACTCTTGAATGGATCCTGTTTGTTTGATGCTACAGAGGTGCTCGTTTGGGTTTTGGAATTCCGCCGGCCCAAAATTCTTGTGAAGGGCATGCACAAGCTCCTCCCAATAGGTCACGCTTTGATCAACCGACAACCAAGAGTACAAATCTAAGGCGTCTCCCTCGAGATGCATGGCTGCCACATCGACTTTATCCTCATCAGCAACACTATAATATCTGAAGAATTTCTCCGCCTTCAAAATCCACCCTCTCGGGTCGCCACCACTAAAAGCAGGCAACGTGATCTTAGTCGATGGACGGTGGTGATTTTGTCGACCCGAGGACACCCCTTCCTCATACCAACCTGAGAAACTCTTGGATTTTCCTCATGAAGCCTCCCGTGACTTGAGAGCAACAACATCTGCCTTAAGAGACTCAAATGACTCCAACCGGGCGGCTATCACTGCCAACTGAGCAACAATGGGGTCTTGTTGACTGCTGCTGCCATCAGGATTGCTTCGGGTGTTTGGTGCCATCGTGTTTCCCGACAATGGAACCAAATGATAGAAACCTAGAGACATGATTGAACTTAAACAAGAAAACAAGAACACACTGCAGTCCTCTTCGAGATGGACCAATCTCCAAACTACAAGACCAGTGAAAAATCAAAGTACTCAACACCTAATTACTAAACAAAAACAACTATTAATACTACTACTATTAGTTAAGTAATCACTTCTAATTCCCTACTTAGCCACTAATTAAATACTTCATTAATACTACTATCAATTGTGTAATCTCTTCCACTTCCCCACTAGTCCCCAATTGGGTTCAATAACCCACTGAAGTGCCTATGGGCTGCTGGGTTGACCCTTGGAGCCGTACATACTAAATCATGAAATCAATTATACATCATAAGAATACATGCAATCATTCATTTTCCAACTAAATTGGGTTTATAGACATAGAGAGCATCTCAAATCAACTGAACTTTTGATGGTTATTGCCTTAGATTTTTTACATGTTCATACACTGATATAATCAATATTTGCAGGATTTAGCGAGTTGATATAGTTTTACATTCTGTATATTTTTGTTTGGAGAGTTTCATGAAGTCCCAAATTGTGACCAATTTTGTTATGAGATCACCATTTTCTAGCATGTGAAGTATGTTAGTTTCATACTTTCTTGAAAGGCTGAAGAATTTGCATTCGATTATATGCCAAATATATTTTCATGATAACCTAATAAGAACCGGAAATCGAAAGCTTTGATTCACTTTAACAAATTACAAGAACAACCACATTCGAGAGGGCACATCTCCAAATTCTAAACACAAACTGATTAATAATATTCAAGACAGCCAAAACAACATGAAACTAAACTATTTAAACTACAAAAAGAGCGGGAACAGTTCCCTCCACTTCCTAAATTTTTTGAATTATGTGACTTGGGTTCGTATCAATACCACCCGCCCGGAGAAACGACTTGACCTCAAGTCGAAGATAAGAAAATTGGTTCTTGAATAAGTTGTAACTGTCCTAAGCGGCTTTCAAATCTTCATTGATTTCACTGTTTAAAACCTGCAATTTCCCTTTCCTAGGTCCCACACAATGATAAAAAATACAAGCACGATTCTTGGCAGCCACACCAGCCTCGCAATAATGGCATCGATTTCTCCTAGCCCCTTACGATCATGGCTGCCGTTCGCTGGTAATTTCTTCACCGCTCCACAAGCTTCAATTCCGATGCCATTATTTTTGTCAGTTCCCTCAACAAGACCATCAAATTCTCCTCTAGTCTTCCGATCACAGCTGTCGTTTGCTAGCAATTTCTTTGCCGTTCCCCAAGTTTCAATTTTGATGCCATCATTTTTGTCAATTCTCTCAACAAGAACATCAAATTCTCCTTTATTCTTCCGATCAAGGCTATCATTTTTCGTTAATTTATTCACCGGCCCCACGCTTCCATTCCCGTGCAATAAGTGATGTTTAGTTAGTCAGCGCCCTCAATTCCCTCACCGGTTACGTCTTTTTGATCACTAATTCCGCCACCAATGCCGAATCCAAGAGCCTGATGACGGTCACGCTCAGACTCCTACGGTTCCTCCTCCACCATATTCTGCAAAACCTTGTCTAATTCTTCACTGTTCCAACCATCGGTGTTCACATTAACCCTCATTTCTTCGATATCATCCCTCAAAGATGCAAGAATGGCATCTAATTTTGCTACAATGGTTGCTAGTTGATCTGCCAAATCCTGGGTTGCAGGTACCAATTGGTTTCCCGACAATGGAACCATTGATAAGAACTGGAAATCGAAAGCTTTGATTCACTGAAACAAATTACAAGAACAGCCACATTCGAGACGACAAATCTCCAAACTCTAAACACCAACTGATTAATATTATTCAAGACAGCCAAAACAACATGAAACTAAACCATTTAAACTACGAAAAGAGCGGGAACAGTTCCTCCCACTTCCTAAATTTTCTGAATTAATTTGTATTTGGTAGATGTGGCAAGATCCATTTACTTACTTATATTTAACTATCTGGATAATTTATGTTTTTGGTCAAGCTAACTTGTACCGATATCTGACCCATTTTGACCGTATGCTATTTACCCAAGCCAACCATATTTCCACCTCTAGTATTTGGTTTTAGGAGGTGTTGTTGCTATTTATTTATTAATATTCATATATTATTTTAAAGGTTCTCACAAATCTAATTTTCCACTTTTATAACTCCTACTTTTGTGGAATTGTAGAGAGAACAATGTGTTGGTTTATTCTTTTACAATGAGTTGCTCCACATATTCTATCTACTCCGTATATGCGACTACAAGAACGCTGGTCAACATGTTGACAAATTAGATGCTGCCATGAAGACTGATTTAGAAAAATTGCAGCATGCTCGTGAGCTTACAAAAGAACTCAATATTGTCAATGAAGGTCTCTCACAAGCTGATCTACCTCATAGAGATAGGGCTACCCTAAGTTCAAGACGAATTCAACTTGAAGTAGAAATCAGTAATCTGATAGGCCCAGGGTCCATGGACCAGGAAGTGTTAGAACCTGCATATTTTGGTAACGTGAAGCGAGAATTAGGTGATAAGCTTGAGTTGGCACCTCACCCTATTGATGGTGAGTGGCTGCCAAAAAGTGCTGTTTATGCGTTAGTTGATCTTATGGTAGTTATTTTTGGTCGCCCAAAGGGACTCTTTAAGGATTGTGCAAAGAGAATTCAATCTGGGCTAAATACTATTCAAGGTATATCTTTTTGCTCCTATTATTGATACGGCCTATTGAATTTTCCTATAAATAGAGGCGGCACAATGAACGGGGCAAGAAAGTTGGTAATGGGTCGAAATAAATAACTTTTTAGTACATGTCAAAATTGATGACGAACACTTTTTTTTTCTTTTATAAATTATTAATGTGTTAAATATGATCATCATTAATAATCTAATTCTTTAAGGAAGTGATTTGAGAAGGTTTTAATGAAGCGAATACATTTATTAACCTGTTTGACTTGCTCGATCTATTGCCCTTTTATTAAATTTCTGGCTTAACCCCATTTGACCCGTTAAGATCATTACTTGAATTGCCCCATTCTTATATATCAGGGGTCAAACATATCACCTTTACCTACAAGTGCTGAACTTTCTTCATGCACTTGGGACAATGCCAGTGAAGCTTTTTAGTGCTAATCCCTCATACGCATAAGGTTTTTCTTAGTTGTTTTTTTCTTAATGGTGATACTCTTTTTATTCCCTTATCTGTTATGTTTTATATGCAATATCCATAGAGAAATTTTTTTCTATCATCTTCATGTATCCTTTCGATGATGAACCACAATTTGGAAAATAATTCTCTCTATATTTGGTATTGACATGAGAAACTAACTTACAGTTTTCCCTTCTGCGGTATCCAAAGCTTTAGAAACTAAATAAGTTGCTTGTTACATGCAGTGGAGCTGGTGAAATATGGAATAACTGATGGTACATCAGGTAAGTCTTTTGTTCATTAATCTAAATGTAAAGTAACTACCAAGATACCCTTATGTCGATTACTCCTTTATTTTAACTACTTAAACTTCAATCAAGCCACAAAGATTTGAAATGTCCTTTGATATTAAGCAGAAGTGGATTTGCAACACTCTGCTATTTGGATGGCTGGTGTGTACTTGATGATCTTAATGCAGTTTCTTGAGAATAAAGTAGCCATAGAACTCACTCGTTCAGAATTTGTTGAAGCACAAGAGGTTTGATTTTGAACACATTATATATGTGTGTGTGCGTGTGTGTAGAGATAGATAGATTGGGAACTGGAGCATGATGGTGGATTGTTTTAATATTGAATATACACCAATTCCATATTGGGCTCAATTTCCACACATGAAACTATAACAATGATAGTTCATGTATACAGGCATTATTGGAGATGAAGAGTTGGTTTAACCGTTTTCCCACAATTTTACAAGCTTGTGAAAGCATTATTGAGATGCTCAGAGGGCAATATGCCCATTGTGTTGCTTGTTATAGTGAAGCTGCTTTTCATTTTGTTGAGGCAGCAAAGGTATCTCTTCTGTTCTTTTCTTATATTAACATATTATTACTCAGTCTCATTGTTTTTCTGATTTGTGTAATTAATGACTTTACTTGCAGCTGACTGAGAGCAAATCAGCACAAGCTATGTGTGAAATTTATGCAGCTGTGTCTTACATATGCATTGGTGATGCAGATTCCTATGCAAAGGTGAACATGGTGTTCTCTCATTGTTTGATTCCTTTTTTATGCCTTGTACATGTTTAAAAACTTCTTGTAAGTGTAGGTTTTAGAGTTGATTGGACCAATTTACAAATCAATTGATTCTTTTGTTGGTGTACGAGAGAAAACTTCTGCTCTTTTAGCATATGGTTTTCTTTTAATGAGGCAGGAGAACCTACAAGAAGCACGGTAAATGATTATCCTCGTTCTTAATAGTTTTAGCTCCTCTTAGAATAACATGTATATTTCTCTTGGCATTTCAAATACTGCGTCATGGCAAGGTGGCAAAATGGGTGGGTCATGAGGGTTGGGTAACCGAATAATGGGTATTTTGGTATATGTTAAAAGAGGTTGAGTTAGGTTGGCTGACTTGAAACTCTACTGTCTAAATTTATGAACTTATAGGTAGTTAGCTTGACTAATGTGAGCTATATTTAACAATCTAGTTCTTAAAAAATAATGATTTAGGATATTCTTGTAAGATGGTAAAATACTGAATTATATTATTGAACAGTTAGGTTACAATATATAGAGATAACAAGTAACCCTAGAAACCTAATTGAGCCTGTGGGCTCATTATAATCAAACCCTAATAATATATTCTAATACTCTCCCGCAGTCATAGCAGAAGTAACCGTACGCTAAAGAAAACAAAAAAAAAACAAAAATCAATAATAATAAGATAAACATGCTTCGATCGACTCAAGTATCCAAACTTTTGCCAAAAGATGAGATTGTGCTTCATGTTGTCATTCATGTTTTGGTTGATTGTGTTACCGATAGTTGGCCTGATAGTCGATTGGTTCTTGATTTTCGGAATGATAAGTCAATAATTGACGTCATAGTCGTTCATGACGTGTCGAGGCTAGTAGCTGGCGGTCACTTGTATCCATAGATCAAGAGATTAAATCTAAAGAAATAAAAAGAAAAAGAAAGCAAGGCACGTGACCGCATTCAGGCGGCGCGTTTTGGATCCATAGATCAAGAGAAAAAATCCGTAGACGTAAAAAAAGAAACAGAAAAACAAAGAGAGAGACCGGTGACCGTGGTCAGGTGACGATCTTTTTGATCCGTAGATATAAAGATAAGATCCGTAGATCTATAAAAAGGAAAAGAGAAAAAAATAAATCAAACCGTAGTTTGAGATTGATGGTCGTGGACCGTGGTCTTTGGTACGGCTAAAACACTGAGAATAAAAAAAAGAAGAAAAGAAGTGATCGTTGCATTTTGTGAGTCGTAATTCAAAAATAAACCAAGAATATAATTGTGAACCAACCAAAAGAATAAATATCATGTTTGAATATATAGTCTATAATGAAGCTTGATTCAATGGGAACTAGAAGATAAAAAAACAAAACAAAAAATGAAGGTGGGACAGGGCGGCGACAGCGGCGAGTGGTGGCACACCGCCCCCGTCTAGGGTTTGAACTCGATGGTGACGACTAGGGTTATTATTTTTGTGGTGGCACGACGGAGGGTGGTAGAGAGCCTAGGGTGGCTCTAATACCATGTAAGATGGTAATACTGAATTATGTTATTGAACAGTTAGGTTACAATATACAAAGATAACAAGTAACCCTAGAAACCTAATTGAGCCCGTGGGCTCTGATAGAAACAGAATTAACTAACAAAGTGCAATGAACGTTTATTAAGTGAATTATCAAGTGATACATCTAATACACACTAATCACCTATTTATAGTGTTAGTAGAACTAACTATTTACACATTAAGTCCCTCTACTTTCAAGACTTAACATATCCAACACTAAACATACAAATACAAGCTAATACAAAGAATTACAATCTAACAATCACCCCCTTAATTCTTTGAATCCACCAACTCCCAAAAGCTTCTTCATTTCCACAAAATTTAACCTCGGAAGAGCTTTGGTTAGAATATCAGCCCTTTGTTCCTCACCACTTATATGCCTCACTACCACCATTCCT
>BJCM01000188.1:0-23892 GCA_018326385.1 Flaveria bidentis | reverse complement strand
AAAATAAGGGGTTATATTAGCAAAGAGAAACCATGTTTTCAACCATAAGTAACTCGTTATTTTTATCTCTTGTTTTAGCTGATATGATGTTGTTCTCTTTGAAATAAAAACTATGTCATTCCTTGCCTTTCACACACACCATAATCTTGTTTAAACCATTGCATGTACAACTTCTTTTTTAGTAACCCCCAAGTCGATATGCTTATACACTTCTTGCAGCTCCCGTACAGAGAAAGCGAAATGGGTGATACTAGTATGGGAGATTATAGGTTTAATTGAGTATAGTATTTTTTTAATTTCAACTTATTGTACTCTTTCATCTTATAGTATACTAACATTGGAGAATAAAATAAACAACAGAGTAGAAAATATATGTTTATATCGATTAAAAAACTTTTAAGTTATTATGGGTTTGTACCTGATTGTTTTAAAAATTAATTTCCCTAACGAAAATATTTTTTTAAGTTTATATTAATTAACTGAAATGTCAGCAGTAGTGGTTTGTGGCAGTTGTGGTTCGTGGAAAGGTTTTACATCCCCGGCGTTGGCAACACGAATAGGTTTAATTCTAATTTTTTTCTAAACAGCAAAGATGTGAAAGTTGAATATTATTTAATGAAGCGGTTTATTGAATTTTTTTGGGGCAGTTTGGAAACCGCCTTAAAAGATATTATGATTATTTAGAGCATTGTTGTTTGAGGCGATTGAAAACCGCTTCAAATGCAATTTTTCACTGCCTCATAAAATCAATTATGTACTAGTGAATGTTTAATTAAATAGATTATTATAATATATATTAAAACCTTTGGTCAGTTGCTAGAATGAACAAAGGTATTTTAGGTATTTTATGTGCAAGCGATACGTGTTGCAGCCCTAATCTTCCATCGCTTTATGTTCTATTTTCTTTCAACATCTGTGCTCATCGATTGAAGAAGGTAACAAGAATTCATGGGTAATCGGTTTTCAATCTATATCTTGCCCAAATTCGTCATCTGTACTTGATCAATTGAAGAGGTTAACGACCGAGGGTTCATGGGTAATCATCGTTTATATTGGGATTCCCCTTTTCTCTTAAACCAGTTGAAGCCGTAAGTTTTCAATCAATTTTGTATGTTCTTATGCACTTTTGCTTTTAATTTGTAGATTACTTTAACTTGATTGTTTTGTGGCTTTTTTGAATTCTTAATATAGTGTCAACAATGGGAAGATGAATTGTGTTGATGATGATTTCAGTGACGACTCTCTGAACTTCATGAACTTGAAAACAATGTCAAGAAAATGTAAGTAAAATTTATGGTTTTAGACTTTAGATCGAATTTTCAATTTATCGGTTATTTTTTCTCGAAGACGCATACTCTCAACGGCTTCTAATAGCATCGAACAGATAAGGAGTTTTCGGGGTGGAATTCGTGTTTTTTGTTCGTTTTGTGTCTTTGTATTGTATTTTGTTGACTCATCTGTTATAGAAGATACTATAAAGTTTGCTTGTTTGTTTCTGCATTTGGTTGTGAAGTCGTTAGATTTAAAATCGTTCTTGTTTCTAGGTGTTGAAGTTACCTAACGAAAGCCTTAAGGTCGTAGTTGAAGATTTTTTGGCTTGTTCATAGTTCGCAGGTATCAAGTGTTTAGATTATTACTTATTATGGTTTGTGATTATAAGCTTCTTCATATTTGTTGTTGTTGTGATGGAAGGTAATGCATATGCCGATGAAAACTGAAATTTCATGGGGAATTTTTTAAGTAGAAAAGCCTTAACGTAAGAAGGTTGCAAGAGATTTAATGGTGAGGAACTAATCAATTCTACAATCCTTTCGTTTGTCGATTAAATATCCTGCTGGTTAAGGTTTATCATTTAAATAGGTGTAGTGTATCAATAAATACATTTATGGTATTGTGTTTGTACGTGGATGATACTACTGTAAGTGAATGTGATGTGCGTGTTTGTAGGAGGATATTTTAATCGATCAAACACAGTTTTTATAGCTAAAATTTTCAAAGCGCAAGCATATTCTACTTCATATAGTGGAAAGGTGAGTACTCAACATGTAGTAAACTATATTCAAAGGTGTTTAGAGCAAACAACAATATAGTAGTAAATAGGAACTTGAGCAAACAACAATATAGTAGCAAATATGAACGTGAATGCCTAAATATGAGGGTGTTTGGCATTGATAATCAGTGTCATTTAGGTATAGTGAAATTTGGGAGATATAACCTGTTTAAGTATAGTACATGCAACCAAAATGATTGTGCTATTGATTTTTGTGGGTTATCTTATAAATACATGTTTAGGATGTTCAAGAACTGCTAATCTTATAAGCAATATGGTAGTTTTGGATGTTTTAGATTGCTTATTATTACTTGCATCACGTTGCTTTCTCTATTCTAAATGTTTATTAAACTTCATCATCCTTAACTCAGTTTAATATAGGATTGAATTTGCATGATCATGCTATATACCTTAAATGTAATAAGGCTCCTTGAATAAGCCATTTCAGGTGTTATATTATTAAGCGTATGTATTTGCTAATTAAAGACAACAAAGATAAGAGATGAGCATGAAGCAAGTAATTCCTTAGATTAACTGTATTAATGGGCTTTTGCTTAAGTGATCATGATTACAACTGAATTAAATGGTTTCACTAACTCATGATTACAATGAGTGAATACTAATATTTTTTTGCTTCCGTTGATTAGAATCGATTTGTGGGGATTTATTTGAACTTATAGTTTTGCTACGATTTTGTTATCATGTGTTTGGACTTTTAATCAATTTATTTGGATTATAACTTTTGTATATGTTAAACACTTAAGAAAGCCTAATTGAGAGCACAATTGTTTTGGTTTAAATGTACTTTTCGAAAACAACAGACATTATTCGGTTAAAAAGTAAATTATATTAAAAATATTGCCATCAACAAAAAAGTTAACTTTATTGTTTAGGAGTGGTAACAGAACGAAACTAGGTACATATCAAGTGACTAAAAGATTTAAAATATTCGTGAAATAATAATCTTTTCAAATGGTTGCAAAAATATAAGAGACGAATAAAGAGAAATGCCTATGATGCTATTTCAACATTTTTTGCTATTGTCTTAAGCCACAGATTTGTTAAGTCATAAGCTCTGGATGTGAAAATTCAATGTTTGTATTGATAAATGATTATGCTTGATTCAAAGCTGAATTTTTTTTATTCTTTAATCATCAGGTGAGGGAAGTCGGAGACAATTAGAGCACATACATTGATACAAAAAGACTTAAATATGATGACATTCCCTCTTAAACATGTTGATTGATATTATGGCAATAGGTATTACATGTGGTGGTGTTACGTCTAAAGAAAATATATAGGATAGTATTGGACATAAAATATACTTATACATGTATATGGGTCTCCCGTGGCAACGCGCGGGCCAACCTTCTAGTAAGTTCATAAAGTGGCAACCTGTTTGTGTTTTATGACTATATTAGGCAACATTTTATTTAAAAAACAATTACACAACCTTTATTTTATTTTAAACAATTGTTTTGGCAAAATAGCACTATTATTCGTAGTATAATTTTACGGGAGTGATTACTATATAAAATGTAATTTTCATGCGAAGCGTATGAAGTCATGAGGGCATGCCACGTGTTTTTTTGGTGGAGGGGAAGTTTCGTCCACACCACAATTACGCAATATAATGTATATAATTACGCAAGTTGCATTCATAATTACACAAGTTATATTTATTATTACGCAAATTATATTTATTATTACGTAAAGTAGAATTACTCACTTTATAAAAAATTAGCTACGCAAGTTATATTTATAATTATGCAAGCTATATGATAATTACGCAAGTTATGTTTATTATTACGTGGTTAATAATCACGCAAGTTATACGCACAACACATAGACGTTCTTTTAAAAAGTTTGATTTTAAGATATAAAAAAGTATAACAATACTATACTCATGTTAATTATGATAAAATTCTTGATTTTATGGTGTATTTAAAAAAATAATGATGTATAAAAAAATTATATGCGTGAATTAAATACATTCAATATCTTTCACATTGTTTCCACATATAAACACATAATATTTCTTTTGTCACACCAGTGTAAGACAAAAGTATTTTAAAGACTTCCTTTCACACTTTTATTTCCCAACATATTTTACGTTAAAATTTATTTATCCAATTGTATAATCGACCATGTATATATAAGCTTAAATAAGGTAAAAAAAAGTTACGGGAATTAATCAATACGAGAAAAGAAAACTGTTAATCTATAGAATAGCTAGAATCGGTTGTCTTAGTCCAATATACCATCTTGAATAGTCCAATATACCATCTTTGAACATATAAAGTTTGACCATATATATATGTAATTTAATCAAAAAGTTTATTATCAAATACATAAAATATCATTTAATGTTGTAGAGTTGGAAAAGCTTTTTTTTTTCCTTTTGAACGGAACTGGAAAAACTTTTGAGTGAAACTCAATAAATCATGAACATTATACATTGATTTTTTTATTTTCATTCATGAAAGAATATACCATAACTTTTTTAATCAAACCTTTAAGATACTATGCAAGTTAATTCCCTTTGTGTGTGTGTGTGTGCAATTATTATGATATAAATATTGTAAAGTATAAGCTACGATATAAAATCACATTAAAAGGAAACAAACTTTACAAGAAAAGTTAAGAGACACTAATCCACGGTAGATCTAAAAAGATTGTAATACTTTAATTAAAATGTCATTGACTTACTTTTCTATATATTAAATTTTACAGGACTGCATTAATTATTTAAATTACCGCTGCTATTATAATTAAAAGTCACGTTACTTTCTTCCATTGATGAACATCATAAGTTATACAACTCATATTTATTTATGTATAAAATGTTTGATAGTAATTTTAATAAGTAATTTATATTGTGTTATTGTTATTAATCATCTATACATGTATCTTGTAGAATTCAAACATTTGACACTCATTGTAATGTTGTTCGACTCGACCACCTATTCTCTTTGTTGCGTCATTGAAACCTTTGTCACTCTGTTATTTTCTATATAAAAGGTTCATCTTACTTTTAGATCTACGGTAGTTACTTTTTATTTTGATATAATTAAAGACTTTGAAATTAAATTAGAACCTTTTAGTTTGTAGATTTTCATGTGAATGTAATAATGTTGTCTTTATATAAATTTAAGAGTTTTGGTGGAACTAGTGGTTATTTTGGGGTCGGTGATGGATGATGGTTTTGTTGGCGTTGATGAAATATGAAGAAGTAGACATATGAAGAAGGATGGATGAAGAGGGACGAAAAATATGAAAATAGATTCAATATTCACGAAGAATCCACGTGTAAAAGTAACTAATTCAAAATACGAAAAAATAATAAAGTTATAAAATGAATAGAATTTTGTGTTACGTTTAAGAAAAATAATATTTCTATCTTTGAACTTTTAAAACATTCTGTTTAAAACTTGAGTTATTTAACTTCACCTTTGCAAGTCTCTCGGATGTTTTACTAAGTTGTTGAATAGGTTTTTTTCATCATTGTAAATTCATTCAACTTTACTCCAATCTCAGGTAGTGCAAGTTAAATTACATGACTCTTGATTATTAATAACAAGTTTTTTTCAAAAAAACTAAATATAAGATAATCGTGAAAACTACGTATTATTAAATAATAAACAAGTGTCAGGACTATTAGTTTAACTGTTTAAGTCAAATTAGATAAAATGATAAATATTAATTATTATTTAAATATGTTTAATTATTTCACTTAACTTAATAGATTTGAACATTTATTAAAATGTTACATGCAATTGAAATACCTGGTAAAAGTTGAATAATTTTAAACTAATTCAAATCTATGACGAGGCGTATGATTTTGACAAGAACAAAATTCAACATATTTTGTTTTCTTTTGTGTCGTGTAAAGCCATACAATACCACTTAAACGAGCAATATAAGCCTACACGACCTGTGTATGTGACTTTATTTGAGATATGATATTCATTTGTATACATACCCATTATTTGACATAACGTAAGATTTTGTAAAAATTGACTATATAATCTGTTATAGATTATACAAATTAACATATAATTGTTTATATAGTAAATTTTAACATAATATTAAACCGTGGTAAATAATTAACACATATAACGAGAAATTTCACGTGGTGTCAGATAATTCATACGTATATCAAGACATATTAATTCCTTTCAAACAATTCACAAAAATAATATATAATTCAACAAGTGCCGAGTTTGTATAATTTCAGTCATTCACTCACCTAAATGTCAAGCCACCAATGTTTTCACTTATCTATTAGTTACCGATTAATCTTCTAAAATTATTTCCTAAACCTAATTCCCGGATGTGTACCACCGACCCACTCCCCACCAGGCTCTAACAATTTGATCACTTGAAACAACGCTTTCTCTCTAAGAAGCACGATTGTTCTTTGATTTTCACGGGTTAGCATTCTCTGACCGTGACTCCCTTCCATGTTAGTGTTCTTATTTTCTAAATGTTCATAGTATGTTCATAGTATGTTCATAGTAAGTCTCGAATTAGTAACTGAAACTCAAAACTCAAATCTCTATTACAATTAGCTATTTATCAATACTTTAATTCTTTGTATTTTTATAATGTGAAACATACCAATATACCATGAATACATTTTCTGTCAGCACCACTATAAATCACGAAAACTTTTAATCCATCACGGTTTCATTATCTAGCTTACAAAACATAACCACTTTGCAAAATCTAAAAACTATAGTGGCCAATCTGGGAAAAACTAAACTTCTGGAGGTTAAAAGTATGATTTCACAAGAATGAATCGAGCCCATTAGCCCGAACCGTTTGAGCTTTGAAGTTGAAGGAGAAGCTATAGAGTATACCTACTGACGCACAAAGGGTTTTACACAGGCCGCCGACGAGGGTTTAACACAAGAAGACACCACCGGAGACAACGATGAGATCCATTGTATAAACCGATTTGACCCAGATCGATGCGGTAGCTACACGTGGGCTTGTGCCCTAGGATTCGAACCCATGGCGGGCAACGTCGACGTCAAAGATGAATCAACAACGAATTCGTGTTGTAAAGTGGTAATTTTTTCATGTTTGTTTGATTAATCGTGTTGATTACGTGATTAATTGTAGTATTTCTGGAAGTAGGTTGGGTTTTTGGCTGAATTTTGTTGATTTGTGTTTAATTGTCTGTGCTTGTGTGTTGATAATCACAATGTTGCATCAGTGGGAAGATAGGTTCTTGAAGCTGCAACAGAAGGTTAAAAAGACGGAAGATGCTCGGGTTGCGCTTAAGAAGGCTGTTGGGATTTATGAATTACAGTTTGATAGGATGCAGAATGAAAGTTTGAAACTTAAGAAGGGTAAGAACATGTTGTTTGTGTACTCCTTTTGAATTTTTTATATGAGTATTTGACTTATGCAATCGTATGTTAGGTACAAAGGTGTGTAGGAAAATTATGAGATAGATTGCAGGGATAAAGGGAACTTGCAATTTGATTTTCTAGGGTTGAATGAGCAGCTTTTGGGATCATATAGCTTAGGAGAAAAGAAATACTTATTCTAAAGCCAGATAACTGAGGTTGGCAGCAATATTATTACTTATAGACCGAGCTAGCTACTATCATATGATCTCTTTTGAGTTTCTGATAAAAACCTGTTTAATCACACAAAGCAGTGACTGAGGTTTGTTTCTATATAAAATTGTACTATCTAGTTATCTACTGGGAAAACTTATCGTGAGAGACAACTATAGAAAATTCCCTTGTAAAATGAATATTTTTCTCCCATGTCAACTTGGGAAAAGGGGCTGCTATTGATAAATAAACCACCTCACTAAATGAATATTTCTTTTGTCTGGCCCAGGGTGATTGTTTATCTGAGGTTTTACTGCAGATTACTACATAAAGGTGACTTAATAGTATTATTTTGATCGTTGCATGGTTTGCAGCTTATGAAGAGGAGAAAGTGCAGACTGACCATGAAAGGAAAGAGAAAGAAAAAGAAACGGCAGCGCGAGTTTCAATGGAGAATGAGATAACTGCTCTGAAGGATGAGATTTTATCATTGAGTCAGAAAGGAGGTTCGGCATCAGAAAATGCGAGTGAAGAACTTATACTTCTTAAAGGACGTGTTATGGACAAAGAAAAGGAGATAAATTGCCTACAAGAAGAAAGAGATAGAGCCAAAGCTGAGAAAAACAGGACTGAGCAAGAATTAAGTGATCTTAAAACTCAATTGCTTAATGTAGAAACAGAAAAGAAAAAGCTAATGCAGGACCTTCAAAAAGAGAGAGTCAGAGCAGATTCGGAGAAACACCGAGCTGATGAAACACTGAAAACTGCAAAAACCAAACAGGCAGAACTTGAAGCTCTTAAGGCTGAGAAAAAGAATAATAGTTTATGTTCACAAAAATCTGAGCATCAGAATTTGGAAACAGAAATAGGTCGGCTCAAAGAGCTTCTTGAAAATGAGAGAAAACGAGCAGATTTTGAGGCCAAAAAAGCTGAATCCGAGAAGAAAAAAGCTCATAAAGTGAAAGAAATGTTGAAGGCTGAACAAAGTAGAGCTGATGAAACATTGAAAACTGCAAAAACCAATCAGGCAGAACTTGAAGCTCTTAAGGCTGAGAGAAACAACAATGATTTATGTTTACTGAAATCTGAGCATCAGAATTTGGAAACAGAAATAGGCCGGCTCAAAGAGCTCCTTGAAAATGAGAGAAAACGAGCGGATTGCGAGGCAAAAAAGGCTGAAACGGAGAAGAAAAACGCCCGTAAAGTGAAAGAATTGTTGAAAGCTGAACAAAGCAGAGCTGATGAGCAAAGAAAGTTAGTTGATGTTGAAAGGAAAAAGGCCGAGGAAATTGCACATCAGTTGCAAATGTCAAAGTGTGAAGCAGATGAAGCAAAATTGAAGTTGGTTTCAGAGGGTTTAAAGTTTAAAGAGGCAAACAAGAAGTTTGAAGCTGAAAAGAAAAAATCAATTAAAGAGAAGAAGAAAGCTGAAGAACAGCAAAAGATCGCAGAAATGAGTGCAAAACATGCTTTGGAGGAGAAACAAAATGCTGCTCGTCTTCAACAGCAATTAGAAGATTGTCAAAACAAGTATGATAAGCTGAAGAAAGACATGGAAAATTATGAAAAAAATATTAAAATTCACGGGCAAGTAAAACCAAAAACAAATTTTGTGGGAAGAGGTGCAGATTTAAATGTGGACAAAGAAACAGAGAATAAAAAGGCCGCAGAAATGTATAAACTGCAGGCCATGAAAGAAAAATCCCGTGCTGATAAGTTAGCCCTGCAGCTAGAAGACACCAAGAAGCGGTCTGAAACTGAACATAATGTGATCCAAGATCTTGTTTCTTCCAAATATTTAACTGATACCTTGAAAGCTAAATCTGCTGAGATGAAACTTTTAAAGAAAAGATTGAAGCTTGAAAAATCAAGGGTAAAGCATTTCAATCAAGTAGCCGAGCTTGAGAAGAAGTGTAAAAAAACAGTTGAAGAAGAACTTCATCGACTAAAGCTCGAGTTTGCTCGGTTTTCAAGTCGAGTAGGACTCTGTAGCTGTTTTGACATCTACAATGTAGGTAAATCTTGCATGGAAAAGGTTCGGTTTTTCGTTTTTCCCTGTCTTTATAGTTGTGTAATTTTTTTTGTCATTGCAATACCTTGATAAAGCTGTTATTTTATGTTGTTTGTTCACAGAATGACAATGTGAATTCAGAGAGGAAATTTATGCAGAATGGGAGTGGAAAAGAACTTGCACAGCCTACAAAACCGTCTGAATACTTTAAACCGAATTTAGATATCTCTGCACCATCACTTCCTATATCTGGGACTTGTACCGAGTCCACCTCAGGTACTGCCTCTAAAATGGAGTCTCTGCGTAACAGAAAAAATTTAGACACTTTTGCTCTTGTTTCAAGCATGGCATCTTTTTCTGATCAACAGTTGGTGGTGGGCACACAGGAAAATCTAGAATTGCCTATATCTCGGTTGTCTAGTGAGAATGCTGAGGTGGCTGATAATAATGTTAAAAGCCCTCTTAAAGCGAGCAACAAAGATGGAAACACCAAGAAAAGAAAGCGGCTTCTTGATGTAGTTGAATCTGTTGAGCATTTGTATACTGAGGGTAAAACATGGCATGCAAAAATAGCAAAGGACGTTTCTGGATTGCATGGTATGTTAGTTCACAATGACAAACCATTGGCTGTTGAGCATAACAAAGAGAAGGGAACAAGAACAGTTGAAAGCATCGATTTCAATGCTTTAGGAAAAACAGACAGTGTTGATCTAGAGAATTTTAAGAAAATGTTAGATGGTGACTGCATGAAGTTGCTTAATTTTGATAGTGAAGTTGAGGAACAAAGATATCGTGCTGCAGTTGAAAGGCCTCTTTCACCTACTCTTCCAGACATTGAATTTGAAAGCAATCTGATTGATATAGATGATTCTAGACCATCTGAATCTGACATCCCTGTCACTGCAATAGAATCTTGGTCCATTGTTGTATTCTCAGAAATCAGAGACAGTGGGAGCCTTTCTAAGATATTTCACATGACAAAAACTTTTAGTAGTCATTGTCATGCGTTTTCTCAGAGTGATTTAGCGGTTAAAAATCTAATATCAACTCTTTCTACAGATGAAATTCTATTGCCCAAGTAAGTAACCTGTAACATAGTCAATGGTCAGAATTTTTACAATATGTACTTATTTGTTTCTTGTTTCTTTTGATTCAGGGAAAAAGTTTGTGTGTTCTTCTCATTGTTCTTGAAGAGCTTCTCAAGCGTTGCTTTGGCCAACTTTAGCCATGCTAATGATTGGAACTTTTTGAGCAGTATACATATCGTTTCTGGACAATTGAAGAAAGGTATGTGTTGTTATATTGGATATCATAGTTTCGGATTTTCCTCAAGTTTCATTGATTATTTTCTGTTTGCAGTGATGTCTGACGTGGAGACAAGAATCAGGTTTGCAAAAGTATGTGACTTGGAAGAACTTATCACTCTCATCCAAAATTTTCTCATGAATGGAGAAATACTGGTTTGCAGTACTGATATAAGTTCTGAGACACTGTCATTTCCTGACTCTAAAGCTTCGCTGCATGAGTTGGTGGTTGGGGCGGTTCTTATAGCGTCAGTTTGTGAAGCTTTTGACCGTGTTGACTTTATATGTGAAATGTCATACACCATTTGTCGCATCACCAATACTTCGACTATGACTCTTCTACATGTTTTTGCTTATGTATGCGGAGAAAAGCTGTTGTGCCATGGTGGCTACAATGTCATGATGACTGTAATAAAATCTTTAGTTACATATTGTGAGAGGGAAAATTTGTCATCAGGCTTCCCTTCATGCGCCAAGTGCCCATTTTCTACTGGTTCTGTTTCCATGGAAGAACTTTCATCGCTTCTCTTGAAAAAACTTCGCGACAGCTCTATTCACATGTCTCAGATGATGACATACAAATCATTATCAGTTCCTGATGATACTTTGTCTGATTTGGGTGATGTTCTGTCCTTGTTGGAGCTGTTGGCAACTAAGATGGTATGCAATTAATCGTTTATTTCTTATATTATGTTATTTCATACATGCATTGGTCTGTGGATCCAACTAACTTTTGGCGTGCTGTGTTCTTGACATGCAGAGCTGGGGTTGGGTTTGCAAGAACATCGTCAGTGAGTTGTTGAGGATGTTGGAAGCATGTTTTATAGAAACTCCTTTGACTTCCATTTTTGTTCTTCTAGGTCAAATGGCAAGGTGAGCTTTTAATGCTTTTAATTAGATTTATTATATGTGCTTACTTTAATCCTTTTGATCATCTTTCTGTTATAGTGAAATTTGCGTGCAGATTTTTAGTTAGTTGTATCATTTAGAGTTTAGACATCCTGAAAGAATAATGAAACAAAAATAAACGCAACATCAACATAACTGGCTTACATGTTTCTTATATTACAGACTTGGTATTGATGCCAATGGATTCCA
This sequence comes from Flaveria bidentis, assembly GCA_018326385.1. Lineage (NCBI taxonomy): Eukaryota > Viridiplantae > Streptophyta > Magnoliopsida > Asterales > Asteraceae > Flaveria > Flaveria bidentis. The sequence continues at coordinate 11,859 of BJCM01000188.1, read as the reverse complement.
AGATGCTGAAGTTGAGAGTATTAGAATCAAATTAATTTCATTTATATCACGGAGCACCTCAAGTAAGATCAGTTTACCGGTCCAGTTTGCTGCTGTAAATGCTTTATTGGGTACAACTCCTCTCAGTTTCCTGGATATTTGCAAGAACAGCTTAGAACTGCTGCCACCTGTAAGTTATGCAACTGCAACTGATTGTATACAAAGATGGTTTTCTTTGTTGAGTGATGAGCACAAGTCACTGTCAGTTAGACTCTTAACTGCTGATGCTTCTTAGCTGCCGAAATGTATAGCCCATTATTACTGCAACTACATTTCAAGAGTCTTTTGTAGTTGAAACCAATCAATTTTGTAGCTATTGACAACTATTAGCCGAGTATTTTAAAGGTTAATTGTTTCATTGGCAGTAGTAGATTATTTTGCTTTTGCTTGTAGCCCTTTGCTGGTGTTTACAAGCTGTAGACAACTTAGACGTTCAATTGGTATGGTGCGGTTTGATTCATGAACCAGAAATGCAAGTTGCATTAACGAAAGAGGGATCTTATTTTTGTTTGTCAGCGTATTCCATACTATCACTATACGTTCAAGGTGACAAGATGAGTGGGCTGGGCAACGGGTCAAACAATTTGGTACCAGCTCTGTTGACCAGTTAACCAGCTTCTATGATCCTATTCAATTTTCTTTATTTTTGATATATAATGAATGCTCTATTTGTTATTACTGTGTAACTGATGTGTACTTGTTTTAGGAAAAACTGAAGCAGGGCCATTGATTTGTGATTCATGAAACTAGTATTGTAATGCTCAATTCTGCGAATGCAGAATCGACATCCACGCTATTTGTGGCGTGTTAGCAAATTACGCTAATGCCCCTCTACTGTCTATAACTACAATAGCATAAGCATTAATTTTGATGAAGTGGGATACTTTGTTCATTTCTGAAGTAGTTATCAGGATCTACTTTGCTCTTAACTTTTGTCAATCTCTTGAAGTTTCCCTTAAAGTATTTCTCACCCCACACCCTGGCTTCCAAGTAACTCGTGTTCTCCTGCAGGTTTGTTCCGATATCCAAATCCCTATAATTAAGGTATGCACTTCGCGGGTGTTTTGAAACATAAGGCTCCATGTACTGGTACAACTCCCTGAGCCAATGTATATTCTCCTTTGATGCTCGAACACCATTGACTTCCCATTTGATCAAGTATTGTATGTTGTACAAATTCCCTTTTCGGTGTGGGAATGGGATGTGTGATTCTAAAATCTCATTCATCCGCCCTCCGTATGGATCCATGATCATGAAAATGAGTTTCTGTTGATGGAACTTTTCTTGGATCTGTACAAATACTTGTTTTGGTATAGGTTTTGTCGCGAAGTCGGATTTGGCCTTAAAGTAGCTCACATAAGGGTCGGTTTTGTTACTTAGTAACAATTCCGGGGTTCCCTTTAAGCCGGCAAAATAGAGAACTGAATCTATCCAACTCATTTCGATAGAGTCTTTTGCTTTTAGACCTAATTGAGGGAAAGTTTCGTTCATCAATGGAATTAGGTCTTTGAGTTCCCCCAAATAAAGCGAGTTGAATACCGCTTGAACTGAAGTATTTTTATCACCATGCACATATTGAACGAGTAATCTGATGAAGAGCTCGTTTTTCATCTTGTGGGCTTTGTGTTGCCAATGATGGATGGTGTCGATGGTGTGTTGATCCATGTTCTTGTTAATGGTGAAAACCGTGACCTTTGGTGGAACTCTAACGAGCTTGATTTTCCACGAGACTATAACACCAAAACTCGCCCCTCCACCGCCTCTAATAGCCCAAAAAAGATCTTCACCCATCGATTCTCTATCGAGAAAACGTCCTTGGGCATCAACTAAGTAAGCATCAATGACGTTATCTGCCGCCAGTCCATACTTCCTCACCATAGCGCCAAAACCGCCACCGCTAAAATGCCCACCAACACCAACACTCGGGCATATCCCCGCAGGGAACCCATGAGTTTGACTTGCTTGAGCTATACTATAATAAAGCTCCCCAAGTGTCGCCCCCGATTGGACCCATGCAGATTCTTGCTGAATGTCGATGCTAATTGATCGAAGTTTTCTCATATCTATGATCACAAATGGCGTTTTGCAGAGGTAGGACAATCCTTCGTAGTCGTGGCCCCCGCTTCGAACCCTAACCTGCAATCCATGCTCTCGACTACATATAACAGCCGCTCGTATCTCCCATTTATTTTGTGGCGTAACAACTCCAACCGGTCTTCGAGACACGGTCAAGTTCGAGCATCTTGGGTTGTGTTGAGACGACACAAGGGATGAATACATCGGCATGTCATGTGTGAACACATAACCTGATGTATTCCTGAATAAACTGATATTATTCATACACGTAACAAATTCTTCATGAGTTCCAATTGCGTCGATACAAATCATATTTGTAATCACAATCAATAAAACACTAGTTGCTACTATACCCATGATGGTTTTACTTTCTTCTTTAAAATGATGAACTAACTTATAAGATTATAGAAGTTACAGGGTTGGAATGTTTGAAGGCGAATTCTTTTAAGTTTGGATATTTATCATGGATCATATGATGATTACAATGTTATGAAAATTTGAAAATGACAACTTAACCATTAATGATACATAGTTATGAATAATGCCGGATTAATATTTTTGTCAACTTTCATATTAATTACTGTAAAACGTGTTAAAAGTTATATCACCGAGATCCAATGTTACAATTACAGCCTAGTTGTTACCCATAATCCATAACGTACATTTGAACTTCGAATATTCCTGACGCATAGTATTAGTTTAAACGTCAAATTTATAGTAAAGACTTTGATGAAGAATACTCTAATGTTGATGCTAATACATTATATTATCTCTTTTTAGTAAAAATTATTAACATTGGAAAAATTGTATTAAATTTGTTCTAACACTATTTACTGATAAAACTCAAAAAAATAAATAATACGAAAAAATTTACTCTCCAGTTATTATATTTAAGTTTTATATACTTAGTTATGTTTAATTACTCAATATCATCGTAATATATTTAACACAACAATTTATATAGATATAATAATATAATTTTGTACGTCCACAGAAAATATTTGAAACTGATAAAATGGTTATGATAAATATTTCTTAAGGTTAAAATGTTTTAGGTGGACTCAAAGTTAGAATAAGATCATAACAAATTATAACAAAATCTGCATCAACTTTGCTTTCATTGTGTATTCTCAGTACTTTGTCTTTATGTTACAAATTACAATATATTATCATTTATCTCTTATATTGCTTTTAAAGTACGTATAATGTTTGTATACTACTAGATTTAAAAAAATCAAGTACATTTTATTTATGTAAAATAATACAAAAATAAAAATCAAATAATTGATATACCGTTTAAATTTTCATATAGAACAATGCAACTGACAACATAATATGTGTCCGACTAGTACATACATTTTTTTGTAAATGGTATCAATCACACTATTAATATAAACTATTAATAAAATGAGTATGAGTTTTGATACTGAATGTTACTTGTTATGGCGACATTTTATTCCATTTATTGTTTTCAATGTACAAATTCAAACAAAAATTGATACTTGACATCCTAGTTCTTGTCCGGCAGAGTTTCTTATTTTTATTCTTTTGTATTTATAAATTCAATATTTTACAATAGTTATTGAGCAAATATAGAAATAAAAGAATTCTTTATTTTCCTAAATCCATCATGTAGTTTTCATAACCTATATCATGTGCTGTGATAAATCAAATGAAAATGACAAGCCGGCTAAACTAGTTTAAAGGCCTAAAACAAAAATAAAGTTTTTCTTTTTCGAAATTTGTTAAGTATAACATACGTCATAAAAATATCGGGTCGAGTTGGGTTGGGTCAATAAATATGATCATTTTTTTAGTTGACATAGTTATGTAAAAACAACACAAGTACACAACCAATAACGTGAAATTTATAAGCCACACATAACGTCGTTTAAAATCATGTTGTGTACTATAATGTTAGCGTACCTAATATTTCTAAGCTATCCTCGTGATGCTGGTCAAACTAATACCCAACAAGATTTAAGGACGCAAGAGCTCGTTCTACGCTCTTTCTTGCTGCTTCTTTTGTATTCTTGTACCGTGTTCATTTTAACCAACCGGGGGACGACGACAAAGAGCAAATGCCAAAACTAGATATGAGGCTACTGCTTCGTGCATAATCGTCGAGTAAACTCATGTAGATTCCATATTATATACAACGTTTTATTTCTACATAGTTTCGATATATATATTTGATTCAAACCTGACCGTCGCACGACCAAAATCTATTGGTTATTCTTAATTTTTGATATCTAGTAAATAATATGGTCACTTGATTTATTTTGTCACATCAAACAAACCATCACATGTTTAAAGGTAAAATCTAAAAAACAAATAATGTGAGATCTCATTGAGGTGGTCTTAACAAGGACAACATTGATGGAAAGTTTATGGAATGGAAGGATGATAATGTGGTATAATTGTATAGATCTTAAAATTGCTATAAATGGTATGAATACAAAAACTTTAAACTCGGATATACAAATTTATAGAGGTTGAAATTGGGGGCCGGTTACTATACAAAATGTAATTTACGTGTGAGGTGTACGAAGTCAATAGGACGTGACACGTGTTTTTTGACGGATTGATAATTTCGCCCGCATCACAATTACACATATAAGACAAATAATTACGTAAGTTATATTTATTAATACACTTGTTATACTTATTATTATGCTAAATAAAAATATTCACGTTATAAAATATAAATTATGTTCATAATTGCGGAGTTAATACTCACACAAGTTATATACATGACACTTACACATTTGAAAAAAATGTTAGATTTTTTATTAAAAAATATACCAATAATATACTTAAATTAAAAAAGAATAAAATGCTCGATGTTACGATATAATTTTAAAAAAATTAATAATATCGTATATAAAAGTTATATAACTTTAATAAAACTAGAGTAATTAATAAAGATCACCCTTTCATGTGTGATTATTTTATCTTTAATTTGAATAATTCATCCCTAAAATCAATATTCATATTACTTTGTAGCACGACTTATTAACTTTTCATACAAAACTTTCTCGTTGAAATTGGTCCATATTTAAAGCACTATTGTTTTCCATAAGGTTCATAAATTTACAACACTAGTTACATGTAACTGCTATAGATTTCAAACAAACAAGACTACCTAGTTTTTTGTTTAGTTCTATACAGGCAACAACACACTTCATTATGTCTCTTTTTCAAGTTTTTAAGCGACTAACCGAGCCTCTTCATTATCCGGAACCACAATATCGAGCCTCATCATTGGCCTATACTTACGAGGAACCGGAACCCCTGCCTGCACACAAATTTCAACCACAATCGGAGCCTTCCCATAAAACCTCTTGAGTGAGCTTTTCAATGTCGGCCCTTTTGGATCACGAACATGCCACACGTAATTTGGCGGGAAAACCTCGTCCACTGTTGCATCCTGCCACCCGTGTTTCCCGTCTCTCCATTGGTGTTTAAATTCTCCACAAAGCTTAGCATTGTGACCCCATGGCCCCACGTGGACCTCCGGGCAGTACCCACAAGCCTTCACGCTGTACTTCCTCATTATTTTGGTCACTCCCCATCTCAATTTTTCATATGCATTCAATGTTGACTCTGCGATCTTCACCACGTCTGAGTCAACTGGAGGTGGGAACCGTTCAAGGGCCCGGTGCGTGTCAAATTCCAAAATCTCACCGGGATGTGGTGGCTTGGGTGGCTCGACGATTTCACCTCTGTCGATCACTTTCTTGCCTAGCATTCGAATAGGTTGAGTCCTCCGCCGTGAAGGGTATTCTGGTAATTCTACACCAGCTTGGATGCATAGCTCCACAATAGCTGGGATCCTATCATAGTTAAATCTTGTTTCGTGTTTGATACGGGTGCCATAAGGATCATACTGATGGTATGACTCGATAGGGAGAAGTATGTCGTTAATTGACCCTTTTACCCATAAGTGGAAGCTTCTCCTGTCTGCACTGTTTGGACCAGTGCAGTTCTGAATGTCATGACCGCTTGGACCCACATGTACCTCCGAGCACTCACTGCATAAGAAAGATCTGTAAGTTGAAGCAATTCTATAACCCAGACCGAAATGGGCAGTCAGTTCAGTTAAAACAGACCAACTTAATGTGTAAATTGTGATCATTTGACCCATAAGATATAAAACTAACAAAATAGACCCGTTCATGGTTAAGTGAATCAAGATTGCCACCTCTAACTGAAACTTTAGCAAGCATCAAGACAGAAAGGCTACCATTGTCTATGATGTCAGAACTAAATTAAAGTATTTAATATACTAAAGTAAATGTGTGTGTGTATATATGTATGTATGTAAGTATATAATATATTCGTAACAGTATATTTCATAGTAATACAGAAATTCTCACAAAAAGATGATAGAATAAGTTATAAGAATCACAAATCATAGTTGATTTTATTTCCTTAATGCAAACAGAATTGTAAATTTCTAAGCAATAAAATAATGCGTCTGACAAGAGTTTGTTAATCAAAGAAGAATCAACGACAGGAATTGTGTACTACTCATTTTACAGCTCAACTTCAATGTTAAAAGAGTCGATTCATATAATGTCAAACTTTGGAAAACAAAATTATAATTATATCAAAAAACATAAACTTTGCCCTGTAAATTTTTTTTAAGAAACAGAAATGAAAACCTTGACAAACCTGCAAGCATGGACTGGAATCACATGGAGAAGTTGTGAAAGACCTTTGATCAATATTTTCCAAGCATCAAGAACTTCATAAGCAACTGGAATCAAATCAGGTACAAGTAAGCCGTTTTTTGGGGGCTCAAGTGGCTTTTCTATGCCCATTTCTGCAAGCTTTTTGTCAGCCCTTGAATCTTGCAAGATCTTCTTTAGAGGGATTGGATACGGTTTTTTCTTACTTTTAGGTAATATGGGAGGAAGATCTGTATTTTGAGGATGGGTATACGGTTTCTTCCTGTAACGCCTATTGTGTGCAGGTGTTTGACAAGCAAAAACGGAGGTTTTTGATGCTTGTGGCCAATGTCGTTTTTGTCTAAACTGCAAGTAGACCATATGTGTTAGCTTCCATGACCAAGTACAACCACTCAATGAATTTGTTATATGATTTTAGGCACTAATCAAGGCCAACATTCACAAAAAGATGTTATTTCAATCTATAACTTTACTTTTGTTCAAATACTGATTTTTTATAAATTCGTCCCAATACGTTATTTCATTTTATGATTTTACAGTTTTTCAAATACTATTTTTTTATAAATTCATCCCAAAATGTTATTTCATTATATAATTTTGCTGTTGTTCAAATACTGATTTTTATACATTTGTCCCAAGTCTTGGCTTAAACTGCTACAAAATTGTTCATCATGGCATGATCACTATCAGAAAATATATACATCTTAGTTCCGCTAGAGTTGTAATGTTTGCCCTCTAGAATCTATGATATACGTGAAATATCCTTCAGTAGAGATGATTAAAAAGAGCTTGTAGACCCAAACTGATACCATCCAATATTTATAATGACAGCATGAGCCAAAAGATACATTCAGTTTGGATTTGAGAGAAAGAAACAACGATGTGAGCATTTACGTTACAAATGGACATATAGCAAAGTAGGTGGACCAACGCTAGGACCTAAACTTAATATATTAACTAAAAGAAAACCTAATCAAATAAACTAGGTCATAAGATTAATACTAATTACCTATTATAAGCAGCTTTAACCTACATAAATAATAAGCATACAAACATTAACAAAGCATAATCATTAAAGTCGAGTGAAGTAAAGAAATGTTAATAATGAACTGAAAATTGAGATAAAAATATAGAAATTACAGTGAGTAATGGTTAAAATACCTGGTCACATTTATCAAAGAGGAAAGAGATTCTATCATCGGCGTGCTGCCTAGGTGTTGAAAATGATCCCAGAACTGCCGGGAATGCAGTACTTGAACCTAGAACATGCTTCATTTTTTATACACAAGTCTTGACTCCAATCTTTACTGTATATAAGAAAGGAAGAAATTTAGAACATGTTCATTAGGAAGGTAAAATGATACATGATATATAAAAAAAAGCCAATGCCAACAATCTGTGAGCAACTAGCAAGATTTCAAATAAATGAGACAGAAAGAGAGATCACATCTATGGTTCATGCTGGAGCACAACTTGTTATCTGGAAGATTCATCCATTGATGCAAAAGCAATTCCTAACATAACACTCAACTAAAAACTAGATGCTCCAATTCAATGATAAAACAAAAAAAAAATCATTCTTTCAAGTTCCACCGCGCCAACTTCTCGGTTTCATCCCCTACACAAAGCTACTCCCCTTTGACAACCACAAAACCCAAAATTGGCAATACTATATAACTAAGGCTCTACAATTAGTCCCTTTTCGATCAAACGCAAGATCTGCAGTTAGCACAAAGTGTCACTCTAACTAGAAAATGCACACCAGTACAAGAAAACTTGCCTATTACAACCAAAGCAAACTCTAACAGACCTAATATCTGGAGATATAGATAAGGCAATTTTAGTCAATGAAAATAAGTAACTTATATCATTTGAGAGTCATTTGAGGTAATCACTAATCATAAGAATGCAAAGAAACTATTCTACTTTCTTCAGAATTACAAAATTAGAGAACAAAAAAAGATACAACAGAGCAATACAAGAGCATGAAATTAAGCATGTATAAGAAAAGGCAGAGAAAGAGAATGAGCTAATTAGGGATATACAGGTGATAATTTGCTAAAGAGAAGACTGAAGACGAAGGTACTCTCCAGAATCCAACAGTGATTTTGAAGGTCGTTCTTTATAAATTTTCCGAATTGAGGGATAATTTGTCGAACACAACGCTCAAAGTTGAAGGTGTGAACTGTAAAGGGGGGATGAATGATTTTTTGGGCCTATAGTTGTTATAGAAGTTGGGCTCAATACTGGTATTAACGAGAGGGACACAATCCCACAAGTCAACATCCGGTTTAGGCCTAACCAAACCGGTTTCGATGAAAGCCTAAACTGAAAAACCGGTTTCTAAATATTTAGAAAAATATAAGAAATGAATAGTAAACCTTTGTATTCGGAGGATGAGATTGTTTTCTTTTAAAATTTAGGGATGGAGAATGAGATGAAGTGAATATTATAATGATTTTTGTTAAACATGATGATAGGGATGAAAATAGGATAAGAATATTCTTAGAGCATTTTCAACTCATTCCGTATATTCATCCTCGTACTTATATTTTGACAAAATACACACTTAATCAAATTTCCTATCCATATACCTCATCTTCATATTTTAAGCGGATAGCAACCACATTCCCTAAATATAGGGAGTCACTATTCATTTTCTATTATTTTTTATTATATATAACCGTATATGAGTATAAGAGCAAAATAATATTGAAAAAAGAATAAAATTGTATTAACTAAATGAGATAGGAAAATATATAGAGAATGAGATGTGAAAGGTTTTAGAAAAAGATAGGTAAGTTTAGAAAATAGTGTTTTTTTTATTTCCTTTTGTAAATTGTAAAGTTGGTGCGGAATGAGACGTGAATGCCATAAAAGAAAAATCTTCAAAACAGGATTCAACATACTAGTTAAAAACACACGAAACGGATTGAACCGCATTTGTTTTACCTAGATTGTTTTGATCGGGTTAGAATTCTGATTCTTATTCATATTCGGCTTCCTTATCATTTTCTTTGGAGTGGCATACACATTGCCTTTAATATCTAAAACGGGCTTGTGTTAAATGTAACCTCCACCAATCATTTCACTCGATGTACCATCTATTATACAAACATCTAAACAATGAAAAACCAACATAGCAACACAGAAAAGTTGAATAGATCACTCAATGTACCATCTATTATACAAGCATCTAAAAAATGGAATACCATCTATTATACAAACATCTAAAAAATGAAAGACCAACATAGCAACATATAGAAAAGTTGAATTAGATCTATATATATTTATAACAGGGTAAATGATATAGATGAGCCTCTACAAGGTCTTATACGTGTTAACGTGTGTACGTGATCAAAATCAATCAAATCAATTAAATGGTTGCATTTAACAACACAAGAGCCCATCTCCAAATTGTTAATTAGATGGTTTGATTTATTTGGTTACAAAACAAGTATTTAGTCGTTTGTTTAGTAATCATTTTGAAATTCATGATAAGAACATTTAAATAAGAATGATCATTTCCTTCTGATTTTTAACCGTACAGACTATGACATATCAACTTAGGCACTATTTAAGTATAAATTGTTGTAACCAAAAATACAAATTTAGTTGCTTCTGCTGTTTCCTTGATGGCTTAAATGTCATTCGATATTAAAACACACATTTGCTATAGTAAGTTCCTACGCAGGATCTATGTTGAAAAATAGGGTAGATGAGACATGTTGCGGTGAACCAAACCATAACCTTTGAAACTTCTTAACGGGTATTAGAAACATAAAAACACATAAAATAAAGTTGTTACAAATGCTGCAAAAAAACAAGAGCAAATATGTATTAGCTAATTAAGAGTCAAACAATATCCACATCCAGCAACTCGTTATCATCAACATCATCATCCTCGTTAACCACATCCAGAGTCTCATTTTCCCCCTTGTACTGTAAGCAAAATTGTAAATCAAATCAGTCGGTTAACTCACATCTCAAATAAGTTCTCCCTGCATCTAATGTAAAACTGCAGCTTGCTACATTCATTAATCTACCAAATTACGACACTGGTTTTTTTACACTTCTGCTCTCTCTATTAATTTTCTTATTTTGTACTTGATTTTTTTTTTAAATTCCAATATTAGCATTGGCGTGAACAGCTTAAAAATTCCAAAGAGAAATGAACAATCATATCGATCATCAAAAAAGCATAATAGTTTTCTATATATAAATTGATCGGTTTTAAAATTAAAGTAGCATAGATCATAATTATGACTAATAAATAGAATTTTGATATTCAAAGTCGAAGTAAGAAAATATAGAGAGCAGAGGTAGTAAGTTGCACCCAGTTGGAAGAACTTGCAATCCATTTTATAGAAGTATCTCTTCAAAACCCTTGAACAATTTGGCCAAAAGTAGACGATTTGAACTTAATTACATAGTTAACCTTAGTCAACACAAGAGAGTCTACAACTCAAAATTTTAATCTAAACGAAATTGACTACTAGGCAAATACTCACTAATTTGTGCATGAAATTACTTATTTCAATTTTCAAGGAATAGAGAAATAGCAACAGCATAAAGGAGAATTGATTGATAAAATAAGCTAACCTGCAAGTAAGCATTAGAAGCAATTGGAGCAGGTGGTGGAGGTGGCAAGACTGTATTGCTGGGTGTAGAGCCTCCCTCGACTCTGGTAGAGGAGGTTTCTTGTGCTTCACGCTTTTCATTCGTTTCAAATACTTCAATAACTTCATCCACCATGTTTGCAGCCATGCCAGTTGACTTTATATCCTTATACTGCTCATTCAAAATACGAAAAATTAACGGTCAACCTTGGTTTAAAAAAGCGCGAGGCGCTCCGAAGCGTTTAGGTACAAGGATATTTGAGGCGCCACGCCTCAAGCGCGAGGCGAGGGCTTCACATATGTGAGGCGATATAACTAAAAATAATAATATAATTTATATGCATGACACATTTCACTTCATAATCATAAATACAAAACATACTTATAATTTAATGTTTAAAACATAATTAAACATCTTTAAAACATAAATA
>BJCM01000187.1:0-11649 GCA_018326385.1 Flaveria bidentis | reverse complement strand
GTATGTGTATGTGTATGTGTATGTGTATGTGTATGTGTATGTGTATGTGTATGTGTATGTGTATGTGTATGTGTATGTGTATATGTATATGTATATGTATATGTATATGTATATGTATATGTATATGTATATGTATATGTATATGTATATGTTTATGTTTATGTATGTATATGTATTTGTATATATATATATATATATATATATATAAATAAATGTGTGTGTGTGTATATATGTATTTGTATATGTATGTATGTATGTACATACATACATATATATATACACACATATATGTATATATATGTATATGTATATGTATAATATGTACACACACATATATATATATATATATATATATATATGTATAATTACTTTTATGCTTCTTATGTATACATTTATAAGTTATTGGACCAATTATAAACTAGTAAAGATGTAAGGGGTTTAAAAATTAAAAAAATCCAGCAAAAACCCAACAAACATTATAATGTTAAAAGCTCAGAAGACATTTTAATGTTAAAGATCCAACAAAAGCACAACAAATAAAATAAAAAAGCTCAATAATAATAAAAACCCAAATTATATAACCCTTTTAGGGTATCTGCCAAAAAGAAAAAGGAGCGTCGCTCCATCAAGAAAGAAGAAGCAGGTTAGGCTGATGTTGCAGCTTAACAGCAACCCATTGTTAAGTTTAACAGTTAAGTTACTCCTCATCTTCTTCATCACACATGTCTTACTTGAAGCCCTAGTCTTCAAAACCCCATGACACGTCACTTTTTTTCCGCCTCAGCCCTTACAGGCATATGTTAAAAAAATAAACCCATGAGACGTTGCCTCATACTCGTTTTCTTACCATCTCGCCTTGAAATTTTTGAAAACTGTGTGAGAGTCATCATGCGGCTTCACATGGAGTGTTTTTGTGTTTATTTTAGAGTAAACTTCACTTTTGGTTCTTGTGGTTTGGCGTAAATAACTGTTTTCATCCAAAGGTTTTAAAATCATGATTTTGCTTCCTATGGTTTGTAATTGTTTTCAGATAACTCTAAACCAGTAACACAGTTAATTAGTTCCGTTAAAACAAAGACATTTTGGTCATTTTACTTGTAAGGGTTAATAATGTCGTCTTTATATTATATTATGTTTTAGAATGATTGTTTCGGTTAAAGACCAACCATGTTTTTTACTACACTATATCAACCTCATCATCCCCACCAACCCTTCATTCTTGCCAAAACCATCCCCTCCTACCATAACCTTCCAAAGGCAACACCACCACCACAACAATGTGAGAACCACTAACAGCACCACACTACAACACTACCATTGCCACAATACTACCACCGTGACCAAAACACTACAACCCCTAATACAACCACCTTTACTACCACCATAACATAGCCACCACCGTACTACCCTCCCTTATAACACATAACTAAACCCATAAATAACCATCCACCCCTCCCATCAAATCTTCTCACCCTATTCCTACTAAAATCTAACACTAAAACCCAGCTCCAAAATCAAAAAGTCACACCTCACCACATCACGAATCTAGGTCTTTGGTGGAGGTGGAGGTCAGTGGTGATGAATGTGGAGGTTGGTGGTGGTGGATGTATTTGTGTCGATAGTGGTGGTTGTGTTGGTGGAAGTGGAGGTCGACAATGGTGGATGTGTTGGTGTCAACGGTAGTGGCAGTGTTGGTGGAGATGGAGGTCGACAGTGGTGGTTGTGATGGTGGAGGTGGAGGTCGATGGTGGTGGCTATATTGGTGGAGGTGGAGGTAGAGGTCGATGATGGTAGTTGTCTTAGTGGTGGATAGAAACATAGGTGGTGGTGCGATGGTTGTGGTGGTGATTGTGGTGGTGGTGGTATGGTGATTAGGATCTGGAAGTGAAAGAGATGAGATATTTTGTTTTTAGAGTAAATTACTATTTTCGTCCCTAAGGTTTGACGAAAATCATGAGTTCAATCCAATAATTTATTTATAACTCTGACAGTCCAATAGTTTCAAGTTTTGTTTCAGTTTCACCCAAGTCACTAACCGTTAGTATACGTTCTGTTAAAAAATATAAAAAGACTATTTTGCCCTTGGTTGATTAAGTATCCCTCCCACCATCCCCACCCCATCTCTTTCTTCTTTCTCTCTCTCTCTCTCTCTCTCTCTCACACACACTTTTGTTTTCTCTTAATATTCCCAAACGACCACTATTTAGATAACCACAACCACCATCGCTGCTCATCGCCACCAGCTGAAACCCGTCAACTACCACCAAACCCGGCCACACCTCCCTTAACCCATCTCTCCCTCCCTTTCTCTCCCTTCCTATTCGACCACAACCACACCATTGCTCACCACCACCATCTAAAATCGTCGACCACCACCAAATCCGGCCACTGACCATCTAAAACCGTGGTGAAAGGGCGGATCTGGCGGTGGCGTTGCCAAAATTATAGTGGTGATGGGGGGATATTGTGGTAGAGAGAGAAAGAAGGGGTGGAGGTCGGAGTGACGACACGAGGTGGCGGTCGGAATGGCTTGGAGGTGGAGGTGGTGATGGTGGTTGGAGGTAGCCTAGGGGTTGGGGGTGGCGGCCTATGGTTCTTGATTTCTAGATGAGAGAGAGAGAGAAAGAGAGATGGGTTGGGGTTGGGGGCTCTTGAACCATGATGATGGTGGTTTTGTTGGATATGATAATGGTAGTGGTAGGTAGTGGTGAACTTGTTAGGAATAATAATGGTGGTGGTGGTGGTGGTGGTGGTGGTGGTGGATGATGGGATATGGTTTAGGTTTAGATGATGAAGATGACAAGATGATGAAGATGATAGTTATTTGAAAAGATTTTTTATTATTTTATATTTATTTATAAGGGTAATATTGTAAATTTACACTAACTTAACGGAAATGTTATAACGGTGTTAGTGACTTGAGTGAAATTGAAACAAAAGTTGAAACTATTGGACCGTCAGTGTAATAAATAAACTATTGGACTGAACCCATGATTTTCGTTAAACCTCAGGGACGAAAATAATAATTTACTCTTGTTTTTATATACTTTGAATATATTTCATAAATAGTCCCTTAAGTAATAAAGTATGTTAAAAAGTTGCCATTGTTAACCCTTATAAGTAAAATGACTAAAATGCTCTTGTTTTTAACAAAACTAATTAACGATGTTAGTAATTTGGAGTTATCTAAGAAAAATTGCGAACCAAAGGGACCAAACTAACGGTTTTGAAACCTTTGGATGAAACATGTTATTTACGCAAAACCACTGGGAGCAAAAGTAAAGAAAAGTTTACTAATGATTTTATTATAAATAGGATTAGCATTGTACATGTTTCGTATTCAATTCTCTGTAATACATTAAAGTTCAATGCATAGAAAATCTTATGTGTTGGTATGAGTGTTATTAGGCGGCTTGAACCAACATTTGGTTCAAAGCCAAGGGTTTGTAGAAGGCCCGTTTAAGAGTCGGCCGTCGAAGGGTAGCCCTCAATGCAGGGCAAACATAGCAGGTAACCAGGGCTATTTTTGGATTGTTCGATAGCAGAAGTTAAAGACGAGAATGGTGTTTTGGGTAAGGTATTGTCACGGGGAAGTGCCGATAGAGACAACATGGATAACTGTGATGAACATCGGTGTTCTGTTGCTGTTAAGAGTGATAAAAAGAAGAAGAATCAAGCTTGATTTGAACAATTGAACTTATGGAAAGTGATGTAACAGGAAGTAGGAAGAGCAGAAAGAGCTTTTGCGAAACACGATTAGACACCATCAGAGATACCACCATGGATTACTGAAGAGGAGCTTCAAATATATGCAGATAAGTTTCAGGAGTCGGGGTTCACCGGGGGTTTTAACTACTATCGTGCTATGGACCTGTAAGTTGAAAATTTACACAAAAAGTAATATTACTTAGGTTGTTCATGAAGCTCATTATTGCGGACAAAGGTATTGGATATGAAAGCTTTACAAAGCCATACATTGAGGGAAATGTTATGAAGACACTAGTTCCTGATATTGAAGTGGTCATGCTGGAAGGATATCATTTTATCCAGCAAGAGAAACCTCAAAAAGTTTCTGATGAGATCATGTCATTTATTCAGAAACTTGCCATAAAATAGGCGCAAAGGGTCAGTTTACTATGTATCAAAATCAACACGAATAACTTTTATGTTTTGTGACCATTAAAGTGTGTTTTGCTTTTGTTGTTTTTGTTTCTGATGAGATCATATCTTTTAATAGTGAACTAGCCATAAATTAGGCTCAAAGGCACAGTTTAACTATGTATCAAAATTAGCACGAAAAAGTTTACCTTTTAAGATCAATTTTACTTTTTCATGTACATATGTGTTTGCAATTACTATCATATCATTTATCATAAATGAACTTGTACCAATTTGGATACTGGGAGTAGTGGTTTTGACTTGAGAAGTTGAATGAGGTTTGTATAGAGGATGGAGGGAAATATGATTATTATTATAACTTGTAAACTGTTATAGATGTATATATTAAAGTAGACATTAATACCGTCATTACTCTCTACTTAAGTTATCATTATTGTTACTTATGTCTTGATGTTTGGTTACATATTATATTGTATACCTATATAATGGTATGTTTGATACTTGAGACATGTATGAAAATAATAAATATTTCTCTCATTTTCTAATTATGATAAAATAATCAAGAAATTGCGTTTGTAAGATCAAGCTCAGCTCGTGGATCTTTGATTCTTTTAGACAAGTCGTTGGTCTTTTCGATTTTCCTTTGACCTAGTATGAATAGTAAATGGGTATAGTCCCGGTTGATGCTGCTGACATAGATGTAGACAGGGGCTTTCAAAACCCCTTATTAAGAGGTTGATGTCCCCTTCCTATAGAGTGAACGTGCAAGCCGGTCTATAGTCCACCATGCTAATGGAATGCCAATGAGACAATTAGTAAATTCATTCGTTGACAAGAGCGAACAGAAAGAGAGAGTGTAAAGAGGGTCCTTCCACCACTTCGACTGATGCAGATATGGTTCTCTCGTCGTGAAAGTCGGTCTATAGTCCACCATGGGTCAACCCGCGCTCGTTGTTGCCTGTATAGCTTTCTAGAGTAGAGATCTAGCAACGCATTCTAAGCACATATCATTGGTATTGGATGTATCGTTAGATTGTGCCGAGTCAAATCTGCCTTTATTTGAATAACCGTCTACGGCTTTGATTGTTATTACTTTTGCAGGAGCTATGATGTCATTCCTTGCGGCAACCACTAGAATATTACAGAACGATTTAAAGAGGGTCATAGCTTATTCAACTTGCAGTCAATTAGGCTATATGATCTTTGCTTGCGGCATCTCTAACTATTCGATTAGCGTCTTTCACTTAATGAATCACGTCTTTTTCAAAGCATTACTATTTTTTAGTGCAGGTTCGATGATTCATGCCATGTCTATATCTCTCTATATTGCTAGCTAATAGGTTGTTGATTATAACATAAACCAAATTTATGTATAGCAAGCAGAGTTACTAAACGATTAGCATTGTTATTGAAAATTGGTTAGTATAAGAATTCTACAATGGAAATATTATATCTAGAACTCTTTTTCATATTTTAAGTATTTCTACTGTTTCATATATTTTAGAACCCTATATAATATTTCATTGAAGTTGTAGCTTAACATGTCGATTAAATTAACCAATTTTAATAGATTACCCCTCAATAGGGTTTGATATCCACATTTGTTAGAACGTATGTAACTTTGCGATTCGTTCATGCCTCATAGGCAACGGTTAGAAAATCCCTCAGGCCTCAACAAATCAGGTTATGATGCTTAATTTCATACTATGTTGGAATGAATCTACCCCTTATTTATAAGGTGGAGAGATCACTTGCTTGATGCTTATTCTTGTGCATTCGCATGTCTTTTTGATGGAGATGAGAAAACTAATATGATTCTTGAAGGCTTTAAAAAAATTATTCTTCAGGAAAAAAAAGGTATGTGGGACTCATTATTTTGCACTTAGCTTTCAATTACAAATTCAGAACTAAGGGGACGTTTGGTTGGAAGGATTGGAATGAAATTGAGAAAATAGTTTAATTTTCAAGTAAAATTATGTTTGATAGGGTGGTACCTTCAATAAAGCGATGATGATGGTGCGATAATGAAGCGTAGACCCGACTATAGGTGTGGTGGTGGCGAGCGATGAAACTCAACGGAGGTGGAGATTGATGCGGAGCCCGACTGTAGGTGCGGTGATGGTGCGGTGGTAGTGCACGATGAAACTTGACAGAGGTGGGAAGGTGTGGATGCAGTGGACTGGTGGATATGCGGTGGACTGATGGTGGTGCGTTGGACCGGTGGTGGTGCGGTGGACCGGTGGTGGTTCGATGGTGGTATGGTAGTGGTTCGGTGGTGTTGCGGTAGTGGTGCGCGATGAAACTCGACGAAGATGACCAATTTGAGTGAAAGAAACCTTGACTTATTGTGACTTGAAGCTCTAATTTTAAAAACCCATCTTGACCTATGTTAATTTTTTTCCAAAAAAGTTTTTAACCCATATTGACCCCCTTGTGTTTTTTATTCAATTCATTTTAACACATCTCTATTTTTAAAACACCCATTATGACCCAAAATCACATTCTTGGACTTCTTTTAGCACCTCTAATAAAAACTAAGGGAATGTTTCACCTTAAATTGCCTTGGTTGTGGGATTTCAAAATCCCTCTCTAGGTGGAAGGATTTTGAAATCCCACGACCAAGGAAATGCAACCAAAGGAATTTGAAGTGAAACATTCTCTTGAGTTTACTTTTAATTGTTTACTCAACACAATTTACTTGAAAATTTTAATAGTTTCTCAATTTAATTTCATTTCATTCCATTTCTTCCAACCAAACACACCCCTAAGTATTTCTTAATCATATTACGGAATGATTTTATTTTGCACTTGGCTCGAGTTTGTTGTTTATTTTGACCGAATTAGACATGTCACTTTGGTTTCTTAAAATTCGAGCTTAATTTATGGGTTACAAATGATCGAATTTGTACATTTAAATTGCTAGATCTACACCAAACTGAACTTAGTCATTAAGCTTGAATGTTTAAGAAACTGGGATAACGTATTTTAAATTTCAAAAGTTGACCAAAAGTTCCATGACAAAATAAATAACAACTTCACAATACTTTTATAATTGAACAGAACAAGAAAATATCAAAATGAAAAGCACCATATTACATCAAAACATAATAAATTCCAAATTTTGATCACGATATATAGTATGATATCCTCTTTTGTTTAATTGTTGACTTTCCTGCAAATCTTTCTGATTTCACCATGTTTGCCGGTCAACGGAGTAATATTTCCCATTTTAACCATAGACTTTGCAAACTGCTGGAAGAAAAGCTCTTGATTTGCAGCATACTGCTTCACATACTCCATTGTTTGTTGGTTTTGAGTAAAAAGTATTTCATCAGAGCTTAAAAGTCCCCTTTTAGCTATCAAGTTCTTGTAATAACTGTTATCGAATTTTGTGGGCGACACCGGATCCAAGAAAAACAGATTCTGATCCCCACCAGATCTCGGGCAGTTCTGGCGAAGCTTTGCGGCGTATGATTGGTCTAGTGTCAAGTCGGGCTGCCCGTTGCCCGTGTTGTTGTATAGCCTTTGCCTGAAACTAGTACACCTAGCATTTCCAATGGTGTGACTCCCTGTAAAGTGTAAAGTTTAAGCAACAAGATTTTCTTTAATATTAAGCGTATTGAAAGGGTTTCATTAGGAACAGTCTCTTTTCTTTATTTCTTGGGTTTGATTTATATTTCTTGAATTTCAACTTGAATTTTCAAGATTCTTTTGAGTGATGATATTATTATTATGTTTTCATTTCTTATCGTTTGATTCTTACCAGAAAGTGCTACAAAATCAACAATGTCAAGACCCTTGAGCTTGAATTTGGTGAGAATGGTCTGGAAAGTGTTGTTTGGAGCTGGAATGTTTTGGTTAGAACCACTCAAGCTTGCACCTAATGAGTCCCTTCTACCCAGTGGCACTTCCCAACTTGGTCCACCAGTCTGAACAAATTTAAAACATGCATTCATGATGAGTTGAGGTTTAAACCATTAATAAGCCATGTTGTGTTAGGATACAGTACCAGAACGGTCGAGTCTCTAGCTGCTAGAGCCAAAATATCTGCACACGAGACGGTTTCAGGGCACGCCTTCTCCAATGCAGCTTTGATTTGGTCGACGACTTCAAACCCACGAGCCGAGTTGCGGTTGGGGTTGGACCCCTTCTCGCTGATTATGCTTCCACTGTTGTCAAGAAGTATCGAGGCATCACACCCCTGAATGATTATTTTGTTGTAAAAAAAATTAGTTTCTTATCAATGTAACAACACCTGGATAACATATATTATAGTTATCCTATGAACAGTACAACCCAAGAGGTGTAGCAAATCACTGCTATAAAACTGGGTATTTGCGACTAAAGTTTGTGACAGTAAAATAGTCGCAGTGTATAGTTTTCTAGTAGTGATGCGGTTGGTGTAAAAAAACAAACCTTGACAAAGCAATCATGGAAATGGAGCCGGAGCAAAGAAGCAGCCATACGAGTCTCTTTAGCGACGGCTTTTGCGACAACAGAGCGGACGATGTCTTTAGCTTGCGGACATGAGCGGTCGTAAAACTGAGGATAGAGGTAAGACCCGTTGGCTAGAGCCACGATAGAGACCAGAACCATGAGCATGGTGAGTGTAGTCCGAGCCATTTTGTAGTGATGGGCTAGCTTCCAATCAACTCAGTGGTTAATGAAAGGCTTGTGCTTGTGATTTGTGATGGAAGTGAACAACAGGTTGAAGTATTTATAGAGGAAATTTGTGGGGTGTGAGTGGTTACTAAGAGTTGGTTGGTTTTATAATAGTTGATAACTTATTATAAAATATTTTGCACACGAAGAAAGGTTTTGTTTTATCTTAAAGATATAACACTGGTCTGCCCCTGATCAATGTTGTTCGCTAAGCTACCTTGAGATGTTTACTCTTTCAAGTACCAAATTATATTATTTACTTATAAATTTCAACTTCATATCAAATTCTTCTAAATTTTGGTTCCTTTAGTTCCACTTACTTTATAATTTTCAGTGTAGCGAGTGCTCCTATATAATCTCTCACATGAACTTATATATGAGTTCAGGTTAATTTTAAATATTGATTATGAAAAAAAGTAAAGATTTATATAACAATTCACTACTAGAAAACTAGTTTTTTTGCGACAAACTTTTGCGACCAGTTTGCCACAAATCTATATTTTCCATAATATTACGTCGTGTTTCCGACAAGTGACGAAAACAAAACTAAACCTTAAAATTTTACACATTATTACGACAAAATAACTATAAATAAAGAAGTCGTCGCAAATTTGTCACAAGAATGAAAATCTTCCCGGCAACTTTTCGACAACATTTCTACAAGTTAATAATTCTAAATACTCGAGATATAAAATAAAATATAAAACTAGGAAAATTATTATTAGTGGCAAAGTTGTCGCAGATCTTGCTACACTTATGACTGTTTTGCGACCAAAACATGTTTTTTATATTTTTATTTTTGCTTAGACATCTGGAGCGACAAACATACGACAATATATGTATAATTTATTATCTTAATCCAATAATTCGCCTTTTTACAAATAGAATAAAACAAAAATATACCTTTGTAGGAAAATTGTCGCAACACTTGCGACACAATTGTGACAGAACTTGCAAAACTTGTATAACTTGTGACTAATTTGCGACACATGTTTAAATGTTTGTGGGAAAATCGTCGCAACACTTGCATCACTTGCAATAAATTTGCGACGGATTGTTTTTAAATTCAATATCTCAGGTAAAGATTCAACAAAAACACATATTTGTCGCAAAACTGTCGCAAGTCATGCCACTTGCGACACATTTGCGACAATTATTATTATAATTTGTATTTATAAAAAAAATAGAACAAACTATATGTATGTGATATTATTGTAGTAACTATTTTTCCAAACAAATGTATTATTTAATCTATTGTTGTTGCAAATTTATTGCAACTAATTTTAAAAATTCTTTTAATCTAGTATCATACCTAACAAATTCTTTTAATCTAGTATGTATGATCGTTTTTATGTATATACTATGGGTCAATAATAATAATTAATGCCCAGCATCAAAACATGTATGCAATGGATGTATGTATGTATTCATGTATATATATATATACACTTTTATGTTATTATTATGTTTAGTGCAAGCAGGTGTTAGGTATGTGTACGTATAAGTGATAATGAATACGTATCTACGTATAAGTGATCATGTAAACATATACATATATGTATATGTAAGTGTTACATTATGTGTGTATGAGTGTTAATGTGTGTGCATGTGTTTGTGCTAGTTTACGTATGTGTATGAGTATGTGTGTATATGAGTATGTGTGAATGTATGTGTGTATGGCTGTGTATAAGTATGTGTGTGTATATGTATTACATGTTAGTGTTAGGGCATGTGTGTGTATGTATGTACGTACGTACATATGTAATGTATGTGCATGTGTTTGTGTAGGGTAAGTGCTACGGTATGTATGTACATACGATTATAAATAATATATAAAAATACCTATTAAAGATATTTATTTTAATTAACATAATATATGTGTTATTTAGTATTTAAGGTTTATAAGTGTTTATTTTTACAACCTATTAAAAATAATGATCATTTTGTGGTTCTAGTTTTGTGGTGACTGGGTCACACTCATCATTTTGTGTGGTTCTAGTTCATATGATGATGCCTGGCGATCACAAGAGGTATTGTTGTTATTATTAAGTAACACATTATTTTATGTTTAGGTATTTTTGGCTCGGTTAGAAGTACCAGCATTATATCTTGGTATACAGGAAGAGACATCTCCTGTTTTGTGTGTTATACTTTCATATAATTGTTCATGGTAGTTTTGATTCGTTTAAATTGAAAGTATATATTTTAGTTTCACAAAGTAAGTTTGGGTCATTTTGACTTATTAAAACTCAAGGTTGTTAGTTATAGTTTCAAAAAATGTGTTTAGATGATTTTGAAACATTTAAATTGAAAGTAGATAGGTTAGTTTCACAATGTTGGTTTGTGTCAGTTTGACTATTTATATTGAAAGCATATTGTTTTAGTTTCATGAAGTAGGTTTGGATTATTTTTTTTACCAAATTTAAATTAAAAGTTGAAAGTTGTACTTTCATAAAATGTGCTTTTATGTTGTTAAAGTTGAAGGTTATAGTTGTAGTGTAAAGTATGTTTGGTTGATCTTGACTCGTTTAAATTGAATGTAAATAGTTTAGTTTCATAAAGTAGTTTAGGGAAATAGTTTTACCTATTAAAGATCAATAGTTGTAGTTATATTTTTATAAAGTGTGTTTGGATAACTTTTAGTTTAATTTGTTGCTAACTTGTATAATCTTTGGGTTTACAATTTTCTACTATTATAAACACTTGTATTAATGATAATTTTTGCAAACAAATTTAGGTTCAAGATGTTCGAACGGAATTAGAGAAAGAACGAGAGGCTTGAGAAAACTTGGAAAACCACTTGGAACAAATGGAAAAAGATCGGGAACAAGAGAGGGAAGAAGAGCGGGTCGAACGGGAAAACGAGCG
>BJCM01000186.1:0-19057 GCA_018326385.1 Flaveria bidentis | reverse complement strand
TACATATATACATATACATATATACATATACATATATACATATATATATATATACATATATATATATATACATATATATATATATATATATTATAAAATATGATAAAGTTCCAATTTGTTTTAAAAATCCCAGACCACCTTCGCCACACCACCTATTCTTTTCATTGTCTTTTACATGCAACGACCCCTGCCCTTTTTTGTCAACTGAAAGATCACATTCATAAAGTTCCAATTGGTGGCTCGATTATGAACTGAGAGAAGGCAATATGAGGATCAATCTCAATTGCAAGATCAAAGAATGGTGACTGGATCGAAATTCGAGATTATTGAAAAGTTTGATGGACAAAATGATTTTAGTTTATGGTGAGTTGAAAGCGCTTCTGGTTCATCAAGGTATAGTTGATGCATTAGCCTGTGGGGTCGCCAAGGTACCGGAGAGGGGCCAACATGTCAAGATCTAATTCTAGATCAAAAAAAGGTGTTGATTTGTATGCAATCTGTATAAAAATCTCAAGAGGGAATTCCCGGAGTGGAAAAAGAAGAGGTATGAGTACAATAAGAACAAGTGTTTACCCAATAATTCTCCTGAAAGCTCTGCAGACGGATATGAAAGTGCATATGTACTTGTAATGTCTAAAGGCTTTGGTGATGGTCAAGAATGGATACTAGACACTGGATGTTCTTATCACATGACTCCTTGTAAGGATTTCTTTAACAAGCTACATCTAGAAGAGCAGGGAGTAGTTCAATTGGGGGATGACAGGCCATGTATGATCCAAGGTATTGGCTCAATTTCTTTGAAAGCTCATAGTGGGTCTAAAGTAGAACTTGAAAATGTAAAATACATACCTGATCTAAGAAGAAATCTGTTGTCACTGGGAACTTTTGACAAGAGTGGTTACCATGTAAGCCTAAGAAATGGTAAGGCAGAGGTTGCTAAGGCTTCTATGATTGTTTTATCTGGAACTAGGAAAAGCAACAATGTCTATGTGCTTGATGGAGAAGTTGACACCCCCTGTGCTATTGTTACCGAACCTCAAAAGTTGAGTAATGCAATGAAATGGCATATTAGACCGGGTCACATGAGTAGTCAAGGGTTAATGGAGTTAAGAAAACAAGAAGTTCTTACAGACTTAAATTCAGTAATGCAATGATGTGTTTAACAAGTATTGAAAGGCTCATGGAATAACAAGACACCTGACTGTTCTAGGCACTCCACAACAAAACGGCTTGGTTGAAAGAATGAATATGACCCTATTAGAAAAGGTAAGGTGCATACTCATTGGGACAGGACTCTTAAAGAGTTTCTGGGTAGAAGCTTTGATGGTTGTAGTATACCTGATTAATAGGTCACTATGATCAGCAATAGATATGATGGTGCCTATGGAAAGGTGGTCTGGTGTTAAGACATGTTATGATAAGCTTAGATTATTTGACTGTTTAGCATAATCTCACATTAGTCCAGGTAAGCTTGAGCCTAGAGCTCAAAGTGTATTATGTTAGGTTATCCTGAATGAGTAAAAGGATACAAGTTATGGAGATTAGATAGTGGAAGTCCATGGGTTATAATGAGCAGGAGTGTTGTGTTTAATGAAGATGTTATGTATAAGGACATCATGAGGAATGACCAAAGTGGTCATAGTGTTGGGCAAGGGGTTTAAAGTAAGGTGGAGCAATTTGAGATGGAACTTGAGGACAAGGGTGAAGGTCAAGATAAGCCTAATATAGCTCATAAAGAGTGTAACACAAACATGGAATATCTTCTGGGCCAAGTATTGCCACAAGTAGGCCCAAGAGACAAGTAGTGACGCTAATCAGGTATAAGGAGGATTTGTCTACTTTTGTATTCCATGTTGCTGAAGAAGAGAGTTCATATGAACCTTTGTCTTATCAAGAGGAAATTCAGTTTGTTGATAAAGACAAGTGGTTAAGTGCAATGCAGGAGAAGATAAGTTCATTAGTTAAAAACCAGACTTGGTTTTTGTAGATAAACCTGATGGTCAAAAGTTAGAGGACTGCAAGTGGTTGTTTAAAATAAAAGAAGGTATGTCAGGGGATAAGCCTAGGTATAAGGCTAGATTGGTGGCAAAGGGGTTTACAAGGGCAAGGATAGACTATAGTGAGGTCTTCTCTCCTGTAGTGAAGCATACATCTATCAGGAATAAGCCTAGTTGTGTATAACCTTGAATTGGAATAGATGGATGTAAAAATAGCTTTTTTACATGGTAACCTTGATAAAGACATTTATATGAAGCAGCCACTAGGGTTTGAGATCAAAAGGAAGGAGAGTCAAGTATGTTTGTTAAAGAGATCATTATATGGGCTTAAACAATCACCCAGACAATGGTATCTTAGATTTGACTCTTATATATTGTCACATGGTTTTTCAAGGAGCAGTTATGATACATGTGTGTACTATAAGAGGTATAACAATTATGAAATGTTTTACTTATTATTGTATGTGGATGATATGTTAGTTGCATGTAGAGATAAGAATCATACAATAGCTACCAAGAAACTACTGATGGCTGAATTTGAGATGAAAGACTTAGGGTAAGCTAGAAAGATTCTTGGTATGGTGATAATTAGAGACAGAGATGCTGGTACTATTAAGCTATCTCAAGAGCCCAATCTGTCAAAGGTGCTTGCAAATTAGAGACAGAGATGTTGGTACTATTAAACTAGTGATCACTCCTCTTGCCATGCATTTTAAACTGTCAGATTTTGATTTTCGAAGTACTAAAGAAGAAAGGAAAAGTATGCTTGATGTTCCTTATGCAAATGTGGTTGGTAGCTTAATTTGTTTGATGTTATGTACAAGACCTGACATTAGGTATGCTGTAAGTATTGTCAGCAGATACTTAAGTAATCTAGGAAGATCACACTAGGAAGGTGTTAAGTGGATTCTTAGGTATGTTAATGGAACCGGATCTGATGGTATTATTTTTGGTAATATTGGTGATAGCAATGCAGTTATAGAAGGATTTGTGGATTTAGATTTTGCTAAAGATGCAAATAAAGGCAAGTCTATGCATGGGTATGTTTTCATAGTGTATGGTGGTGTACTAAGTTGGAAGGCATCACTACAGAGAATAGTTGCATTGTCAACTACAGAAGTAAAGTGTATGGCTCTTACTAAAGCTGTCAAGGAAGCTATATGGTTGAAAGGGTTTGTAAATGAGCTTGGTATTGTTTTGACAGGGGTTTCTATGAATTGTGACAATATGGGTGCTATTCAGCTTGTTAAGCATCAAGTATTTCATGAAAGATCTAAGCATATTGATGTTAGGCTTCATTGGATTAGAGATGTATTATTCTCTAAAGAGGTTGAAGTTCGTTATGTTAATACCAGGCATAATGCAGCTGACATGTTAACTAAAAGTGTACCTTGACCTAAGTCTATGCATTGTTTTGAACTGTTGCATATTACTTAGTTGTCTAGGTTGTTCTGAATGTTAACTTTGATTCTAACTCAAGGTGGAGATTATTAAATAACTGAATTTGAACTAATGTTAAGTAGGTAGTTATAATCATTGTAGTGTTAAATGTCTAGTTAGATAATGACAAGTTGGTGATAGATCAGGGGCTTATTTTGTCAACTTCGTATTATGGTTGTTAGTTTATGTTTTCTAGTTGTTAATATGGTTAACACCATTAGAGGGAAAAGGGGAGAATCACATATACCAGAGTGAATTGTAATCATTTGAAGAGAGTATTCAATTTGAGTTTTCAGTGTTAATTCGTGTTCAATTCCGCTTAGACTCTAACACAAGTCTATTACATCACAGAAATAGAAAGTTTCACATGGAAAAACGGGTTTAAATTGAATTTATCTACTTTTAATTAGCAAATAATCTGATTAATTATGGTCTAATAAATTGAGTGTTTCATTTATAATAGCAGTTACATCATTTGTAACTATTTAACAAAAACTGCATCTTCTAAAGCTGAAACCATTGAGTGGTTAAAGGCCTTAGCTTCTAAATCTAAAACCTTTGAGTTGTAGTTTTTGAACACTTAGATTGAACTGAATCTCTCTTCTAGACTTGGACTTGGTTTCGAAGCTGGCCTCTGAACTTGCTTTGTACACTCAAACTCAGTTTCTAAGGGAACATTCTTTCCGTTTCCTTATCAAAGTCACATATTTCATTATCAAACTTACTACTGTGAACATCCATGTCTCATTAATCTTAGCTTCATTATAAACATACCTTAGCTCGTGAAGCTCTCGTGAAGAAGAAGACAAACATATATATAAGTAGTTAGACATCTTATATATAAATATAATTATCTATTTTTAAAGTCAAAAGTAACTACACAAACCTTAGCTCTTGTCCACATTATCTTTTTCTTTCTGTTTTTCTTAAATTTGGATGCGACAATTTTTAAGAAAAGGTCCGTACTGCTTTCATAGGTAAATGTAAATGACAAATTCGATGCCTAGTTTTATAATAATACGCGTAGATTCCATGGAATATATCTTTTTAGATGTTTTCGTTACACATGAACACATTTTTGTACATACTATGATATCCTGATGCAATGTGTGGATGGATATTATTAGTTAATACGAATTTATGATACATTTTACATGCAAAAGCGTAGAACTTCATAATTAAATCAAATTTGTATACTCTACTCCTTTGGTAATTAAAAATACACATAATAAAGCATATCCCACGAGTATGGTAAAGGTTTTTGTATAGAAAAAAAATAAGATACACACTTAAGAAATCGAGTAAATGATATCTAGTTTTAAAGGATAAATTGTAATATCGTTGTTAAAATCATTCAATGCAACATTGTTTAAAAGAATACGCCAAATAAAAAATTTAATCGGAAGCCACTCTTATCAGAGCCAGGTTTCGATCCTGGGACCTGTGGGTTATGGGCCCACCACGCTTCCGCTGCGCCACTCTGATTGTTGATAAGAATCTGCTATAATATATATTTATCTAAAAAATACTCATCCACCATCCCACACATTTATACTTCTGTATTTGATACACTTTTTCGAAAGTAATGACACTCATTTCGTCCTCATAATTATGGTTTAGATTTATCAAATAAAATGAGTTTAAATTTACTCAAGTCCAGAACAAACGGCAACAGTTGACATAACTGGCTTCCAGTATAACCAAAACAACTAAACCATCTAGTCCAGCTTTGACCCATGACTGGACGAGCCAAACCAAACTAAACTCATCTATTCACCTGCTGTGGTTATAACATCAGCAAACAAAAGCCACATATTCCAAATATAAATGTTGTGAATTCACTAATGTTTCTATATACATGGATATGATCGTTAGTTGCCTGAAAGCGAAAATGGTACCAAAGCTGATGTTTACTTATCAAAAAGTACAAAAAGCTAACATTGATATACAACTGAATGATCAAATCTTCCTACCATAAAAACAAAAGGAAAAAGGAATGTTAACCTAAATCATAACTAACTGCGTCTACATCTTCTGCGTATAAAGTCGTATGTACAACCTTTGACATCCGTACAGCGG
Source organism: Flaveria bidentis (assembly GCA_018326385.1). Classification (NCBI taxonomy): domain Eukaryota; kingdom Viridiplantae; phylum Streptophyta; class Magnoliopsida; order Asterales; family Asteraceae; genus Flaveria; species Flaveria bidentis. The sequence continues at coordinate 13,541 of BJCM01000186.1, read as the reverse complement.
TTCTAGTTACTATTTTGCCCAAAACCCAAAATCTTCAGAAGCAAGAATCTAGCTTGTGGAGCCTTGAATCTCTCTTTTTCTCCTTTGGGGATTGGAGGGTATTAGGTAATTATACCCATTCAAAATTTGTCTCTTTAGGTAAAACAAGTGCAATTAAGCAGTCTACTGTATCAGGAGTGATGGAGAGAAGAGAACACGTCTCTTGGGAGTGTGGGAGGATGAACAACAGTCTTGCCCAAACGGTTTTTGTAGCAGGAATCTTTATCACTCCTGCACACTCGCGCTGCTTCAAGTATGATATAAAGTCCTGAAACTGCACAAAGGAATGTTATCAATTATGTAGTCGTGCCATGTCATCATGCTGACACTGATTGGATTTTCTTAAAAGATAGTGACATGTATATACCATAAGCATAAGAATATACAAAAAAGAAGATAACTTACACCCTTATGATCACCAGCAGAAGTCGGGAGCAGCTGACATACCTCTCTCTGCATCACATTCAATAACGCAATTACATTACTCGGTGCAAGCTTAATATACGTAAAAGCAATATACACACACATATAATCAAAATGATCTCAACTATTTTTAATCAGGGGTTGAAAAAGCATAAGAAGATTCAAGCCAAGAATCAGAATACATTCTCAATTCTACGGATATGCCAAACTTTCCAAGCCATCACTCACAATTAATCATCAATAAAGGTTCTGTTTTGCCTCTTTAGAGAAGGTCAATAAAAAAAGTTCCCAAAGTAACCATTCTGGTGAGGTATAATTTAAAACATTTCTATTTTAATCACAAGGTCCATCTTGTCCGTTAGTGCTTCATTACAACTAACAATCAATAGAAAGCTGAAGTAATATAACTTCCACTCAGTCGGCTACGAATAGTTTAGGCTCCATAAACTCTTCACAGATAGAGCGCAAAAAGAGCAATAAAGTAAGAGAGCTACACAAAGTTCTATGAAATCAAATAATATTTGCTAAATGCGACTACAAATCCATCAAGACAGCAATCTCTATAAGGATTTACATTGTTTCCTTCTAAGTCATACCAAATTAAAATTTACAAATTCTAACTACATTTTAGGAATTGCCCTGTTGAAAACCTGTTGGGCTGGTCTTACTAAAGAACTAAAATCAACCAGGAACGACTTTATGTTGAAACAATAAGAACCCAAAGCCAACAGCACTTTCAAACTTTGAAGTATCAAATATAATGGAATCCTTTCACTTTAGTTGGTCCTGAATATAATTAGTATTTTCTAATAGGAGGATACATAATGCTTGTTAAATAATCTAGTTTACAACACGTCTTGTGCGGCAATGTCCCTATCATAAACATCTTGATTCGTTAATAGCAGAAGTACAAATGACAAAGTAAGTGCATTACAGAGCAGCACGAAGTCTAAAGTCATGGCTACAAGGATAGAAATTTGAGCATCTCAGAAGTCTAAAGTCATAGCTACCATTAACTTTCAACATGGTTTTAAATTTAAATCGAAAGTTATTGGGCAAGTCGATCATTTTGGGATCAGGGTGTTATCCAGTTTGCATAACAAAGCCATCTACAGTCGATCTGCTTTTATAGAACAAAGCAAACTTTATTTATTGTAGACCTTATCTACATTTGCTAGCATTCCTTACAAGGTAAGCATTCTTTTACATCCCATTCTCTTGACAATTACTACTACATCCACCATGAAATAGTATTTTTTATTTGACTACTTTACTATAGGTGCAGTCATGGACATAGGTTACTCTTTAGACCGTATTACATGCATACTCAATTTTCTAATGTGTGTGTTTCATCTGCTCTTATATGTTTGTGGGATAAGGTACTCATACGGGCTTGCCAAATTCCAAAATAAGGGTATTAGAAAATTAAGTTTGCAAGTAAGAGCAATATAAAAGGAGCATTTTAAGATCAACAAGTTTGATGGCCAAAATTCGGTTTCTGAAGATGATCACCAAAGATTTTTTATTAATTCTTTTTTGGTCAATGACAAACAAGGGGTAGATCAAGTCGATTAGGATTTACAAGATCCTCAAATTAAACAGCCATTCATGAAGAATGTGTATGTTGCTCAACATGTGTCCATTCTCATCATGCACATAAATGCCACCTTATCATTGAAATAACCACCCACCCTTCATTTATCCAACTATGTCTTTAATCTTAGGTGGATGCCTTTTAGTCTTAGGTGTGCATCTAGTCTTAGCTACTTTCGCATTAGGGATTGTTATGCATTCCTATTATTTTCTAATACTAATAAACTCTTTTACGACAGTTGCTATGATACTTGTTTCTTTCTAATATGTTTTATGCATTTCATATATTAAAATTAAATAAGTAAATAATTAAAAAAATGTTCTTCCTCAACCGAAGTCGAGGTCTCTCTTGGAGAAGTCTCTTTATCCTATGGGGTAGAGGTAAGATTTGCCTTCATCTCACCCTCCCCTGACTCAACCCTACTATATGAGTGAGATTGTTGTTGTGTATGTTTGTTTGTAATAGAACCACGACTTCTATTACCTTCACTCTTCTTAGAAAGGAAAGAGTGGATATAGCTAGCAACCCAAGGAAAGGGATAAAACATGAACGCTAGGACTTTTTTCTAGCCGAGACACATCAAGCCTAGTATTACCCGTATGAGGCCCCACTCTAAAACAATTAGCAATTGAAGGGGTGGCTCACCAAGCTTATGACAGCTTTAAGATTAATATATTTTGTTTAATGCGGGGTTTTGCACCTAACACTTGAATCGTTCACAACACACCCATGTTGAATCATTGATTCTTTGATCGAAGTTTTGGTAAATCTACTTGACATGAAGTAGGAGAAGAAACAAGTCCAAGATACAAGATCACATGTCATCACAAGTAAATCTAGCAAGTACTATAAATGGTTCTTTCAATAATTGTTATATGAAAAAGCATTTAAGTATATTGCACAATCTTACCTATACTTAGATGTAATGGGTACCAAGTAATGAATACGTCTATGTTCTTTTTATCTTCAATCTTCATAAGATGTAATGTGTCTTGATTATCAAAGACATTTTGCACATCATGATTCTAGGTACGTTTGTGAACTCCTACTTCTGATAAACCAAACACCTTTTTAATTGATTCACAAAGCGCATTTGCAACTAGAACCAAAACAAGATGCAAACTCGTGCATTTGTTAAAAGCCTCAAAATGGACCAAGGCAAGTTAAATGGTACATAAATGTGGTGGTGAACTTATACGAGACAAATTCCAAAATAATGTAGAGTAGTTAGTGACCCAACAGCATTAAGACATGAAGTTTAATTGTGAGTGCCTATGCTTCTTTCTGCTTAAACATGTTTCTCAAGCCTTTTGATCTTAACATTTCCATACAAATATACAATCTCACTATTATCTATTTGACTCATTAGTTACTTTACCTATAACTTGCATTGATCCATCACTGCTTTAAACATGTTAGTTACCTTGCCTAAAGCTTCCGCTAATCCATCATACTAGCTTTGAATCCTACAAAAATGGATCTCACCCAACCAACATTTAGTTTGCCACATGTCCTTTTCAACATATTGCCACCACATTCTAGAGTATGATTTATGGACAACATTCAAGCCATGACTAGGCATAGTATGAGTTCACAAGTGCCATGAGGAGTTTTCTAAGTGCCTCTCAAATAGAATCGAATAATGAGCAACTCTTACCCATACTATGGCCAAATTATCCAACTATATAAAACATCATTTGGAATAGTAGAACCCTAAGTAGGTACATAGTTGTCAATAGCAGTAATAGTGCTCGCTATAGTGTGCTATGTAGCATATAGATCATACGTCGCTATTTGCTTGTAACATTTATATAGCGGTTTTTAAATTTAATATTTATTATTTTTTTTGATTTATTTTAAAAAAATTTTATAAATATAAATAGTGAATGCTTATTATAACTATAAAGAAGCAGGATTTTGTGCTATATTAGCTGTTTTGGTGGTGCGAATTTTTATTTTTTGTTTCTACTGGTATATCGCTAAACATGAAATAGTGGTCGCTATTTACCGCTATTCGCTACGTAGCATATATGTAGTTTGTCGCTATTGACCGCTATTCACTATTGACAACTATGACTAGGTATATACTTGTAATCTTTCTTTTTCATGTTCTACTTTTCATGTACCTAAGTTTCAATCCAACATGTGTTGGATTTCCCAAAACCTTTTGTAGCCAAATTTACGAACCCAAGGCTATGCATAGCCATTTTTTGTTCATAAAGATGTAAACCAAGGTTATCTATAATTTTAAGTTGGGAAACACCAAAAGGGCAAGATCCAGTCACTTCAAGTTTATTGGTTCGTTAGTGTTATTCGTGAAGAATGTTGCTTACAAGATCATTAGCATGTGGACTATAGACACACTATAAACCTTGTGTCTCAAATAAGCTATTCATCAATTAGTCGATGGAAGATGAAGGTGCATATATCAATAATTAACAAACTAATAACCATATACCCTCTCCACTTATCCATAGAGCAAGTACTAATTTAGTAAAATGACCTCCGTTACCCTAGGTAGTTAAAACCGCAACTCGCACTAATAGCTCGAGGCGAACAAGGTGTACGAAAAGGCAAGAAGCAATATATATAATAGGCACAGAAAATTAATACTACCCCCAATTTGCCTCACATGATAAAAATCCAATTATAAAATTAACCACTAAAATCATCTAAGCTAATAAACATTTTTTGGTCACTCTAATAAACTTACTAATACAATTAGTTGTAAAATAAAGAATTCTACCATATAAATATAATTGGGTAGATAAAGTCCAAATAGTTCAAACTTATAAAAAAAGTATAGGAAAAAGCCCAAACAAAAGAAAGAATAAGATAAAAGGAGACCTGAACAATAAAGCCTCCCACACAGCCTCTTGCATTATGGGTAAGAGTTAATGGCATACACTTTCTAGTAAAAGAGGACAATTGCCACCACGTAAAAGAGAGGAAAGAAAAGAATTGTCACTCCCTAGAAATAAAGTGTGAAGAACCAAGTAACCAATAGATTTATGTTCTCTTTATGTTCACAAAATATGTCATGATTCTTGATTCGTTTGCACGCTAGTATATTTTGTGACACAAACACGCATCTTTGATCGACTCACAATATGCATGCACATGTGTTACTAGTTAGTACAATTAAAATGAGATTTAAACTCATTCATTCATTAAGGGCATCGAAATAAACCAAGGCAAGTAAAACAAACATATAGTTTATGAAAAAAAATGTTCCCACAATTCGAATCATGTAGGATAGTTAATGAAACAAACATATAGTTCATGAAAAACAAATTGATTCCACTTTTCAAACCATGTAACATAGTGCAATCATGGAATATAAAGACAATACTTTAACCACATGTGCGCATGCCTATATCCAAAGCTCATGTTTCCTCGGCCTTCTTTTCATGTGTTGCCTTCTCATTGTTGCCTTTCCAAGTGATCGCAACATTTTTCTCCATAATGACCTTGTCACCACAAACCAAAGTTCTCTCCCGCTAATGCATTTGTTTCACTTACCTCTAAAGTAACAAAACTCATTTTAAGGGTTTTTTTCTCAGGCCTAGATCCTTTCATCCAAAAAAGAACGCATAATCCTCGATTCAGCCAAGTTTCAATTACCACCTCCTAAATTTTGAATTCTTGTTCGACATTCAATATGCATGTAGAAATCTAAGATAGCGATTATCTTAACAAGGCTTTCCAAGTAGAACTTAAGAAAATTAGGATACAGCCCATATGGCTATTTTAGCCCTATTCACTTACAAATACATCCGATGTATTTATAAAGCCCAAAAGATGCATCCGATGTATTTACAAATACATCAAAAGATGCAAATGCAACCATATGTGTGGTATCTTGTTTTTCACCACAACTACTTTTTTGTATGTGTGTTTTACCCCTAACATGTATGATTATGTATCTTTAAGGATTCCCCATGCCATTAAAGTATCTAACACTTTCTTAGCAAATCTACCTCCCAAAATCTAAGACAACTCATGCAAGTGTTACCATCCTTTTGGTTCCATTATTTGCCAAACTAGTTTTTACATACCATTCAAGAATACAAGTTGAAAGAAAATCCAACTATATATAGCTTTCATGAAATGACACTATAAGATTTCTATGCTTTTTTCTTTGATACTATTTCATTCTACTAAAACTCACATTGAATGACCTTCTAAGGAGACTATATAGCTTTCATTAGATGGCATTATAAGATTTCCATGCTTCTTTTACTGATACTATTTCATTCTACTAAAACTCACATCGAATGACTTTCTATGGAGACTAATGGGTTACAAGAAACATAACAAACACCATTCTATCCATGTGTTGCTTCAAAAGGAAAACTAACCTAGGATTAGGAACAAATAAGTAGACATCATCGGTATCTCTAGTGTACAAGTCTCTAGTGTACATGACAGAAAAACTTATTTAAACCATTTAACCAGTCAAAGAAATAATATAACCACAAAAGATCACGAGATATATTTAACCTTTAGATGTAGATACACCTCTTTCTATTTATGGAACTTCAATAAGACAGTTAAGCTTACAATTTGAAAATTCAAAAGATTCTAACCCATGTCTGAAACATAATTATATACTATTTAGATTTTTCATTAGTTTTTCATCCATTTCCAAGTAGGCAGCCAAACTTAGATTTTTCATTAGTTTTTCATCCATTTCCCAGTAGGCAGACCTATTTAGATTTTTCATTAGTTTTTCATCCATTTCCCAGTAGGCAGCCCTGTCTCTTGCTCCATACTAACCAACAAATATACACCAAGATTTCAAATGACAAAATATGCCAATTAGCTTTTCAGAAGATAAAGTTTGAGATAACTAAAATAGCAAATATTGATGAAGAACAAGAATAAGTCTAATAAAGAGCTAATAGGAGACAGAAACTCACTTTATGCGGGGGGGTACTAGAAAATGTTGACATCACATGTCTAAAATCAGTCCGCTTTGTTATATCTAGTTTAGTAGGCCATCTGCATAACCAAACATATGTTATTAGAGACTAGCAAGCACTAGTATGTTAGAAAGAGCACAAACTAAAAAAGTATCAGTACTCTGCAGGCTCTGAGATATCATCTCCATAGTTGCATACATCTGAATGAAGCCTACGTGCGTGTATTGCAGAATAGTGGACCCCACTTTTACTCAATGTGCCATGCCAGCATCCACCACTTCCCGCCATTGAAGTTTCGGTGGGTAGTGGTGGAGGAGGTGGTTGAGATTCAAGACAAGGAGGTGGACAAGGCGGCAAAGGTGGCGGAAATTCAGGATTAATAGGTAAAGAAGGCGGCAAGGGTTGCATGTTCAGGTGAGGAGGTAATGGAGGTGGCATGTTAGGCTGAGGAGTGGGTATGGTAGTCAATGGTGGCGGTCCTGGTGGGGCATAAAACATGTGATCATGATGTGGCACTGAATTTCCTTGTATTTGAGCCAGTGGGGTCACAGAAGCAGGTATAAAAGGAGGTGCGACAACATTATTATGAAGATTGCTAGGATTTAATGGCACATGATGAATCACGCCATGTGCATCCCATGAACTATTTGGAGGATAATACATAGGTCTATGGTATGAAGATGGGGTCATTGGTTGTGACGGTGCATAATTATGGCCATGCATTGGTGTTGAATGTGGTACGGCTTCCTGGTTTCTGTATGTCCAGCTTTGTTCAGGGGCACCTATGAAGTTGTTTAAAAAACAAATGCCAATTAGATAACAAATTCATTAGAATGATACTTCATAAGTCCTCGATTATTGAAAAAACCTGCTTGGAACTGGTACCCAGTTTGCATTGTGGCTCCTTGATTTACCATATTCATTCTTGGAGATGTTAGCTCCATGGTGTTGGTGTGGTGGGGTCCATAATGACTGCTAAGACATATGGCCATAAATATCTCATAATAAGGTTCATGAACATTATAGTAAACACGAGATAGTAAATAAGTAATGCACTATATTAGCAATTAAACAAAATAATTATTTAAAGATTATAAAACATAAATATATTAGAGAAGATGTTTTGTAATCACAATAAGCCTACACAAATTATATCACAGGTTTATCAAGTATTCAAGTAACTAATCAGCCAAACTAGTAGTGTACAACCAATTTATGGTCCTACATGCTATAAAACCATTAGCAAATAAATAAAACTAAAGGTCATACTCCTCGTTTCTTGTTTTACAAATAACTAAATCAGGAAAGTAATGAGGGAAAATATATACCACATATGCAAACAAACATTATAAAGTATATGTGAAAAATAAAAATGAATACATGTTGGTACTACTAGGGAATCAGTTTAAACTTCTTGGACCAGAAGAAGACTAGTGAAATTAGCAAGTGGAAAATTTTCTATTTTGATGCTAATACAAGGAACTACTCAACTTCTTAGCATTGTTTTTTATAATATCGAATTTATCTTCTTTTTATACAATTTCAAGAAAAGAAACAAGCTCATACCTGAAACCAACTACACTTTGAGCATGAGGTGAACTAACAACACCATTTCCATAATTATTATTTCTCAAATCAACATGAGGAGGACCAGAACCATGACTTGATCTATCAACTGATGATGAATAAAAATCCCTTTTTTCTCTGCGATAGTGTCTAAGAAATGCCATTACTGTAGCAGCTTCTTCAGGAGACCCGAATTCCATCAACAATGCACCTTCATTCACAAGGTCAGTAACTCCACACGGCCCCTTATAAACTGCTTTTCTTGTTTCATACAATATCTCATCCTTATCGGATTGACTATAAATGTTTCCAACATACACATGACAACATGAACCAACTGCCATGCCATTCATATCACCTCGTGTACCTAACCCAATATCCAAGAATTTTATAATAAGACAGGCACCCCATGGAGATCGCCCTCTCATAACTTCTCTAGCCTTTATTGCATCCATAATGTTTCTATACTCTATTACTGCAAATCCTTTGAAAGGAACGTATAAAAATTTGTTAATGGGGCCAAACTGTTCAAATTGATACCTTATGAGCGGTTCAGATGCTTCAGGGCCCACTGAGCCCAGCCAAAGATGACTCGAAGCTGAATAAATATCCATTGCAGCTTGATCCCCATCATAGTGCCAACTTGGGAAATGATGTTTAGGTGATTCAAAATTACTATGGTGTCCTCCACTAGAGGCATTCAAAACAGGTACATCATTTTCCTGTCTTGACGCATGGTTCTCTGTATTGGGTGTTGATGAGCTAGCATGAACAGTATTGGGCGTTGATGAGCTGGCACGAGACAACTCTCTATGATCCACAGCATCCAGGTCCATAGACTTTGGGCCTCCACTGTTATTAGAACTTGTGCTTTCTCGTATATCAGTTTCAGATGCTATCAAGCCATGGTGTTCTAAATGCAGGCCAGATAACTGGTCAGCAGCACCACTGAGAGTTCTAGGAACTGAAAACTGCCTATTAATTAATTTGGCAGGGCTGGAATCATCTACATTGCTATCTACTTGTTTATCCTGTGCGTTTAATTGTTCTGCAAATGATTTAAATATCCTCTCAAAAGCAGAGGTGATAGCGGAAACAGCACTAGGAGAAGCTGATTTAATAATTCTTTTGACCCTTGAGAATATCCACTGTTTCATAGATGGGTCCTTCTCAAGAATCTGTTCAGAAGGTTAAACAAGGATACAAGATAATCAATAAAAATTTCAGGCATGAGATGTTAGTGACAAAATTAAGGTGCGACTTTTAATCTTATTTTTAAATCTTACCAGACCCAATAAGCAGCTGTTAGACCCATTAGATGAATCTTCAGGAAGATTGTTGCCTATTAAAACTTGCCCATCACAGGTGTCAACTGTAGCTGTCACCTGAGTAAGAAAATACTGTCCTCCATTAGGACCAGCTTCAGCTGAATTGGAACTGCAGAGCTCAAAGCAAGCAGCGAGTGAATTTCTTGGACACTTAAAGAAAATCCAGAGAATACATAAGGCACGGAATTTGGATAATTTGATAGGAGGGTCCTCATCATCACCAGAAAACTTCTGTTTAAGTTCAGAAAAGGACTTTGGACAGTCATGCATCTTTAAAACATCTTTATTTACAATCTGGAAGATATCCTGTCCTTCTAAAGAAGAAATGAAGAAGTTTAGTACATTCAAAAACACAGCTGAACAGATTCCTTGAATAACAGAAGATGTTGGTGTCTCTGATGAAGCAACCTGACAGATATTAGCTAGACCAAATATACAGGTTTTAGCAGTTTCAAATGAAAAATTATCAGCATCATCGCCTTTTTCTATAACTTCTATGCTCCAGTTATGTATATTGATACAAACTTTTGCAGCTGCTTCAAGAGCGGTTGGACAATAGGATGCGTATTTGGGGACAAATTCTGCTACAAGACGTTGAACACTCACACATCCTGCACCACAAACATAAATTATACTCAAAATAGCATATACTTGAAAGAAATTATATTAAGATAATCAGTATAACATCCATATAACCAAGAGCCAAATTATCTACAAAAGTAGCAAAAGCATTGAGGTTTAGTGTCATATATCAAGAGATCAAAGGTGGATGTCATATCACCTTAGGTCCCTATGACATTTGTCAATTTCATTTGTTCTCTTTATGTTTTACTCATGTTTAACTACATCTTTAATAATATATACTCCTGCCTATATAAAGGGGGTTTCCTCACCCATAAATTAATACAATCAATTACTTTCTGAAGCCTGAATACATACAAGAATTGCATGTATCCAAGAAGAGAAGCTGAGCTACATATAAAAAAAAACACACAAAACCTATAATTTCCACTGCTCCAATTCTCCATATAAACAGAAATACCTTAACTCAGGATGTCAAATGAGTTGTCTTCTCCTTCAAATTGATATCTTAACTCATATAAGTACCCCAATTGTCAATTGAGCAATGTTGTCCGTATGCAATAAAATGAAAACTTGATTTCTATGCAACAGATGACTAATCATATGCATACCAATATCACATATAGTGACACACTGACACCTACAATCTAATTTAGAACTAAGTAATGCTGGCAACATTCAGAATACGAATTGATTATACATTCTAATTCCAATCATCCCAACACTAATTTTAGGGTTTAGAGGACAAAACTTTAAAAATGTGTACCTCTGGAGGCTGAAATTAGGGATAAATAAGCCTGTTCAAGCTCCGGCATGAGATGAGCATCCTTCTGAGAAATACAATACTTAAGCTGCTTGTACGACTCATAGAAGTTCCTAATTTCTTCTTGATTTCTCCGCTTTTGGGCGATTTCTTCCGGAGTTAGGGTTGTAGCAGGTGCATTGGCTTCCGTCGGAGTGACCGGTGGTTGTTGCGGCGGCGGTGGCGGTGGTGAAACCGGCGGTGGTGTTGGTGGTTGTTGCGATGGGTCGTACGGTCGTCGCTTCTTCGGTGGTTGCTCCGCCGAAGCCATGGCGGTGGTGGTGGTGCCTGACATTTGCTTCTGGAAGACGATAAATGGTATTTTCTGTTCTCAGTATAAAAACAAATGAATTGGTTATTGTTTTACTTTCACTGCCTTCGACTTTCAAAAGTATGTCATAAAAGCTCCCTATTATTTGTTGACCTGCAATAAGAGCCCCTTGCTTTTTCAAGTTTTAAGAAACAACTACTCGTGTAATTGCATGTCACGTTACCTACTTATAGTTATCTAAGGTATAGCGTTTGATACACACTAACAACGGATGAAATGAAATGAACCATTAAGTGCGAATAAAAAATACATGTTTGATTGGCGAAAGTAATTAAATGAATCATTATGTAGTTGATTTTATTCCCTCAAATTCATTTTCATCCACTTTTTCTTTTTTTTCATTCTATTTCTTCTTCTATCATTAGTAATCAACACCACCCACTCACCCACTACAACAACCACGGCCACCAAGATCGATCATCACCGGCTACCAAGAAGGATTGTTATCAGCCACCACCAACATCGACCACCACCACTAGCCACCCGCCACCAACCCTACCGCTAACAACTGTCACCACAAACCACCACCAGCCATCACCACATAACCACTTTACACATCATTCTTTCGTCTTTTCTTACCTAAAAAACAACACAAAGTAATGATTCTTCAATTACTAAAGGGTAATAAAATAAGACAATGAAATGTAATTATTATTTCATTCTCCCATCCATTTTATTTCCTCATTCATTTCATTTCTTCATTTGTTCCATCACCTCATACCAAACAGACCCTAAGGGTCTATGGTCTATGGTCTATGGTCTGACGGTATCTTAACATGTAAAATAATGTCATTGTGAGGGTTTGATTCTTGTAATGTACTAGAAGGAGATTAGATTGTTGTTAAAAAAACCCTATCATTTTAATCCATACATCATTAAATTAGTTACATTAAACATATTTACTTATAAACAAACAAACATGAATAACATGTATTAGAAAGTTTAAAATAGAAAAAAATTATAAATTAGAATATTTAGTAATATTCAACCATACACATTAATTTATATACGAATTGAAAATAGTTAATAGAAATATTGTAACACCTGAATATTTTCTTTGAAGCCGACGAAAGAAGAAAAAAGAAATAAAGTCCAAGTCGGGGGGACCAAACTTGCCGAAACACGAGAAAGTTCTGAAGAGAAGGAGAATAAGAGGGGAGGACAGCCCACACCCTCCCCCGTATCTCCAAAATTCAGCAAAGAAAAGAGACGAGAAGAAGAAAGGGAGAAAAGAGAGAAAATCTTGGTTCGGGTAGTTTCAAGCGTGCAAAATCGTCGTGTAGCGGGTCTAAACGAAGCTCTACTTCTCGATATTGTTTGTGTGAGTTCTAGGACCCCCTCTTTTAACGTTTTTGGTCAATTTTAGGGCTGGAACACATCTGAAATCCGTTTTTGTATGTGTGTATGTTTGACCCATTTGTATGTGTTTGTGTGTGATGCGTTTGGTGTTTGTTTCCGGGCTTGTGTATGCTTGAATGGTGTTGTGATATGCATTCCTAAGGTTTAGGATGGTTTATTTAAGCTTAGAATGGGTTCGGATAAGCTTGGAGGTCGAAAATGGCAGATTGGGTTCGGGATGAACTGCATTCTGCACCAGCTAGGGCTAGACGACCGAATGGAGGCCATACGGCCGAGTGAGGTGCGATTGAGGTTCATTCGTATGATTGGGGGCTAGTCGCATGGGGAGTCATGCGACTGGGGTCCATTCGCATAAGTGCTCATCCGCATTAGTTTCATCCGCATGAGGTCCATTCGCATGGGTGTTCATTTGCATAGGTGTTCATCCGCACGAGGTCCATTCCACGATTGGGTGTTCATCCGCATGGGTGTTCATCCGTGATGAGGTGTTATTTTTATGTGTTATAGCGTTTTAATCTCGAGTGTTTATATACTTTTAGTGATTATAATTGTTCGAATAGCTATGACTACGAGTTATGCTTGGTTGTAGGTA
>BJCM01000185.1:0-21413 GCA_018326385.1 Flaveria bidentis | reverse complement strand
TGGGCCGATTAAAATTAGTTTGGGTAAAGTGGGCTTTTTAAATTGGGTTTTAAATTGAATTGGGCTTTTAATGTTAATTGGGTAATTGGAGTTTATAATCTTTTTATAAAAGTTAATACATTTTATATAATATTAGACTAATTTTATCAAATATAAAAAATTCTATAAAGTTTTGAGTTTAAAAATATTTTAGGGGTAACGTAAAAAATTCTCAGGGGTAACGTAATTATTTCTTAGGGGTAACATAAAACCGTAATTTTTTTTACATAAAAACGTATTTCTTTTACACTACGCGTTAAAAGTTGAGGGGTAGCGGAGGCTACCCCTCGAATACATGTAGGTCCGCCCCTGGTATTAAGTGTTACGTATACGTAACCCTTACTATTACATAAAAACAATGAATATTTAATTGGATCGTTTCTTCTTATGAAGATTATATTCTTAGTTATTCTCCATTGTAACATTTTGTTCATCATGTGATGAGTGTTTTTGGTTCTACTTTGAGTTGCATGTGGATAGACATGGTAACATTAATATGAAGAATAAGATGATGAACTTGAAAAATTGATGATAAAGTAGATTACACATTTGCATACATTATATAAAAAATACATGTAGCGTACATTAGTTTTGTTGCTTACGTATATGGAACATACATATACATACCAAGCCATGTTTTGTTTCTTAGTAACCAGAGCCACCAAATAAAACTACACCATATATGCTTACATATATATACCAACGTTCTTTAGTATATAAACAAACCCTAATCGCACTATTAAACAAACAAAGACTTACCAATATGCTTACATATACGGACCATACGTATACGTATCGGCTATCCATTTGTTATGTATCTTTTATGTTTTAAAACCTTTTAATATTCTGCATTTTGTTTAAAAAATTAGGAAATTGATATATATTTGGTGTATGGGGGAGAGAGATAGAGAGAGAATTTTTAGAAATTTTGATAATAATTGATTATTAAAAGTTACAATTACAAATATGATTTTCCTATTATGCCCTTCTTCACTTAACTAGGTAAGGTTTAATTAAACAAAATTTACAAAAATACCATGTTAATTTATGACCATTGATCAATTTGTTTAATGGTTAAAATTTGGTATTTTTGGTTTTCATTTATAAAAATATTTTCATTACATCCTCTCCCTAAATAAGTATGATCATATATATATTTAACATGTTAGTATTGCATTCTTGTAGAAGTGGTGAACACTAGAGACATTGTTGAAAAGTGTTATGGTGAACACTGGAGACATTGTTGAAAAGTGTTATTTGTTTTGATCATAAAGAATTGGAAATCAATTCAAGACTAGTTTTCCAACACAAAATCATTCTGACTTGTCAGTTTCGACTTTTGTTGATATCACGTGTTTAACGTTAGAGGCTTTAGTCAACATCACATGTTAACCACCAGATCATGCATCCTGTAATGATTTATATCAAACCAACATGAGTTATACTAAACAGTAGAGATTTCCAAAGGGACATGCGGTGGTAAGTGAAGGGGGGCCCATAACTAAAATGTTAAAAGGCTTAAATCCTACGGTATGCAAATTGTGATGTATTAAACCTAAAAAATCTAGAAATTGCTGGTAAAAAAGAAGCTAAACGGTAGAGATTATATCAGAACTGCCAGAAGATACATATATAATTAATAAGTTTAACCTCATACAAAGTTCAATTCTCACCAATCCGCAACAAGTATTCCTAAGTTTATCCTCTGACCAAAATTCAAGCAATTTTCCTCAAAATTATCAAGAATATTGCTAGGCAACCTGTGTTTGGTTAGTAGCTTCACAATGATCAGAAGATTTGGTTTAATCTTTACCATTTTCTTCATCCGAATTATCAAGATCATCATCACCATCGTTGTCATCCTCATCATCATCGTCCTCATCATCATCATCATCATTATCTTCATCATCCATTGGAACCGATCCCTTCTTCAAATAATCAACCTTAAAGTCATAATCATTTGATTCATCATCTTCCACTGCAGCAGATTTGCTGGTTTTTTCACTCTTCTTTTTTGCTTTCTTTTGCTTGGTGGTATGATCACCTTCAGCAGCATCAAGTTCATCAGTTTGTGTTTCTGGTGCATTTTCATCTTCCACCATGGTTTCATCTTTCGTGTTGTTTCCCACCGGAGTTGTATCGTCCTGCAAAAAGCAAGAATTATATAGTTAAGAACAACATCTTGGTTTCAGATTCATGACATTTATGTATTTTATTTTATATACATGTGAAAAGATATACAAACCTCGAGCATTGACTGGTCAAATGCAAGAGGGGCACTTGGCGGAATCTCAACAGGGGTAAAATCGATTACAGATTTGAGGCTACCAATATATGATGATTCAGTGCCATATACTTCATCCACATTGAACTCCTTTCCTAATTGTGATACAATTTCTGCATCCATAGTCTCTCCTTCGTTCCTAGTTGGAGGCATAGTGTAGTATTGAATTTTACCTGCAAATATTGGTGAAAATAAGCATCTTGATGAGTGGTGTTCAACAACATTGACAGTACTGTCTACACTGAAGCAAGTCAGCCGATCTATAGCCAGTTTGAGATCTAAACAGTTTGGTTTTCGCTGCTTGGCGGTTTAATGGTCCAGCCCAGTTTGAAACTTGGACATTTAAACTTCTTTGTTTAAACATATTTTCCATTTTTGGAATATGTAGCTAATATGTACTATAATCAGCATAATTATCATTTTAAAATTCTAATACAAACTAATGATTTTATAAAAATAATAAGAAACTGGTCCAAACCACCAAGATTGAATCGTTACACCACCAAACCAGTAAGTAAAACCAGCTAGCCCAGTCAGCCAACCCAACCTGGATGATTTGATTTGTCGTTTATGGTTCAGCCAGATCTTTGTCAAAACTGGCCAAACCTGACTGTAACACACCTGTCTTTCTCATGGTCAAGGTGGGGTATTCTCGTCTTTTACAGCAACTTGTTTTTGAAATTAGAAGTAACCTTGTATCAATACTGAAACAAGTATAAATTTTCCAAATATCTAACCAGACTCAGTTTGACCCGTAAAAGACACACGTGTGACACATTACCCAACCTGCCCGGCCCACTGTCTGCCACCTCTACTGCTTATGCAAAATTATTAAAAGTTTCTGTTAGTACAAACCTTCATTCCAATCATGCAAAATGATTCTTGCAGCAGCATCAGTGTCCAAAATGCCACCCTTTTTAAGCTTACATCTGACGGTAGCTACCTTGGAAAGGAAGTCATCTGTAGAAATAAAAGTAGGAATCTTGTATAAAGTTACCAACGTTTCTGCTGGACATAACTTGAGGATTTCCTTCACTGCAATCAACATAAAAAAGAAATTTGAGTTATCTTCTATCTCAAACAGGTCAAATGAAGAAATATAGCTATGAACAAAATGTGGGTCAAACAGGTTGAAGAGACCAAAACTCACAAAATGACAACTTTTTAATTTATACAACCTCTCAAGTCTCTTTATTATAAAGTATGCATTGGTATTATAGTAATATAGTTTTGGTAATCACATTTAAGAAATAGCTAATTGATAGAAATAGATAGATAAACAAAAAGGCATATTGAATGTGTCCTTGTTGAGTATAAAAAATTACTCACACTCGCCCATTTACACATTTCTATTTGCAAACTTCTATCAAAATTTCAACAAGTACGATAGCTATATGCATATATTGAATAAAAGCCAAAATACAACAGTTCAAAGTTGATCAATTAATCAATTACCAGGAGAAATGGGGTCCTGTAGCTTCTCGATTCTAATGCAATTTTTAAGCGTTATGGCAGCATCATTCTCCCCAGACTTGGGCATAACAACACCAGGGCAGTCTAGTAATTTAACATTATTGTCTAAATGAATTTCTTGCATGGTTCTTGTTAGACCAGGTGTAGCCCCAACATTGACAACATGGCACCTCTTCAAGCTATTTATTAAACTGCTCTTGCCCACATTAGGCAGGCCAACTACACCAACAGTAATCGACTTTTTAATCTGCAATAAACATCATGTTATCAATGTAAAATGTAAAAATTTTGACTCATAAAATGGCAATTTGAACTAGAATCATATGAAGACAAGTTGAATTGTGTTTGACTTTATTAAAAATGAGCCAAACAGGGAAAGTAAACAAAGCTAGTCTTAGAGGAACTGATAAATCCGGTCAAACTGGAAGAAATCCTAAAGTGCTTTCAAATGCTTACAGCCACCTAAATTGTTCTATTTTAAAAATATAATGTAGTTCATATAGCTGAATTCAATATGTTAATTAGTTATACTTAAAAGTTGCTACAACCTGAACCAATTTCGAATAAGGATGGCAAATTTAGTGAGTTAGGTAACAGGTATGGTTTGTCCAGGTAGAGAAGGGTCAGACTAACCTCAAACATTTTTTATCCAAAAAGTTAAATATGTTTCAAAATATTAAGGTCAACTGTCAAATATGATTACAAATTTAACTTATTATTTCAACATTTTTAATAAATGATTTAAGAGGGTTTAAATAATTCGAAATACACTTAGGGCCACCTTGAGCCGTTTTAGTGGTCCTTCGAAGCAAATGGTTATTATTATTTTATCAGCTAGAAACCAAAAAAGTCTGAATCAACTCTAAGTTATAGAAGTAAATGAGTTGGAAATGTCTCTAGATAAAACATCAAAACTTTTTTGAAAACATACCTCATGACTTCTTGAGTAATTCTTCAACAGCTTTAAAAGAGTTTCTGCTCCTAAACAGTCACTTGTTTGTAGAAGATTGCTAGTCTTTTTTGCAGCCTTTGAGGGTTTCCACCCAAGATTAGATTTCTGTTCTTGAGTGCTACACTTAAAAGCAACCGCTGGTAACTCCTCCCTAAGATACTTTAACCACTTTTCAGCAGCTTCACGGGGAACGAGATCTAATAACCAAATTCCACCAAATGTAAGCAACATTTTGGAATCCTAGAGGTGGTGAAACAGGTAGGGTCGAGAGGTTTTAATAATGTGCCAAAACAGGTTCAGGTCAAAACAGTTCATAGTAATCCAAGTCTAGAGCACCTTGTTCGCCATTTTTCAAAGTTTAGAAATGTACAATGTAATAGTTCAAACAAAAAAGTTACAATAATAAATTAATAATCATTTTTATAAAAGGTAAAATGCTTTAGAAGGTTTTAAGCATTTGAATGCATTTTAGACAATCTTTTACCTGTTCGACACACGTGACCTGTTTTCTTGATGACTAAAATGTTATAATTTAACATTTAACCCTAAAACGCAACCCGAATTAAGTCTAGCTTTGCCCCTAAGATTACCTATTTTATTGAGAAGCAACACAAGATGCTTTTCAGGGCCAGCTTTTAGTACCATCTTTTCCAAATCAGTGCAGCGGGTTCCAAGGGGATCCCGAGCATCAAGAACTTCCAAAATGACATCTGATGCTTCGATAACTTTGGTCAACTCCTTGTAAAATGATATCTCTGAATAGTCCCAACAAAACCCAAAAATATTTTAGAAGGATAATAATTTTATATGTATTGGAATACAAATACACTATATATAGTTATATACCCTGGTTTTACCTATAGAAGTTGAATTACCACCAGATTTTTTCTGGACTAATTCATGTTCTTTTGCAGAAACTTTTTCAGCCAGATTGGTGATATCATCGCCATCATCCTCCAATAGGCCCAACTTCCTCTTTCTAGCCTGAAGTACATAAAAGTGTCATTCAAAAAGTAACATCTTGCAGCAAAAGGCTTTGCAAACCGATAAATATTTCTTACGATAAAATTAAAAGTACCCAAGTAATAAGGAAGCAACTATCACCTATTCCTACAGGTGGAAAAAAGGGTGGGTTGGGTAACGGGTCACAAGTCACAACAGATACATTGTCAAAAACAGGTTAGCCCAACCCGGGTGGATTGAGTAACGGGTCACAACAGATACATTGTCAAAAACAGGTTAGCCCAACCAAAGAGAGCTTTCCTTATAGATCAAAACAAAAACATATAAGTGAGTTGAGTCGAAATCAATTCCCAAATATATATTATTACAAGTTACAACAATAATATATTTTTTAGGATAAAGTGGTTTTGCAAGTTTTTTTTATTAATGATATCTTTTGGGCAACAATGAACCAATTAGACTCATTTGACAATTTTCCTTTTCAGCTAAACCTTTTGATTTCACCCATTAAAGATAAGGCATAACCCAATTGAACCTGTGCATAAGCATATGTGCTAAAACTGTCATCTTTATCTATGACCACAAAAATGCCTTGAAAAATGGTTCCACAAACTTAGGTTGTTTGGATTCAGAATCAGAAAAACTAACAGGCTGTATGAACTTTATCAACACACATGAAAATTAAATAGTTTACCAAAAGATACAAATCCACTAATTCGCTAACTAGAACAAGTAAAAATTCACAAGTAATAAGGCAAGTGTTAACTCATTCTCACTAAAGAACTACATCTCTAACATACATATAGATCATTGACTTCAAATCTAACATCCTAACAAAGATCCCATATTGCGTTCCCAACAAAAACCCAACAAAGTAGATAAATTTCTGGGTTTAAAAGAGCTCAAGAACTGCCCCCACTGCCCACTAACACATAATAAAGTCATACAAACAACTTTAGAAAAATGTACTGGCAATATATATGGCTTAAGATCTACTTCACTCCTAATGGCCCCAAAACAATTGTTTTTCTTTGCAATGTAAGCCTTATTTCACATCAAACTTCATATCTGATATTCCCAAGCCACTATGCCATTTCTGAAGAGTGTAACACTGGTACATGTAAAAGAGTACTAAATGTTTAACTCAACTCGTTAGCAACTGAATGCTATCTAATTAGCATTAGAATGTGTTAAATTTCAACATTAACATTGACAAGTATTCTAATTTGCAACCCTACAATTCTCATTCAAATAAACACATATAAAACCAATAACCATAAAAGTATACAACCATCAAAATAAACCAAATTACCCTTTCTTTACGAGCAGCCTTCTTCTGCTCAATTTCCTCAAGCGCCTTCGTTCTACGAGCCTCGAGAGCCTTAAGCTCTAGTTCCTTAAACGGCCAATCGTTAGGGATACCAGGATCCTTCTCAACCTTAGGCTTCTTGTTCAACCCGAGCTTCTTCGCCTCTTTCGCCTTCTTCTTGTGGTGCTCCTTCACCTTCTTTATCACCTTATGCTTCTGCTTCAACGTCACTCGCTTGCTTTTACTCTCTGCACATTCGTAAACAATCAAAAAACGTCTGTTTATAGATTGAATTTGAACAAATGAACATTAATGAATACATATGTTTGGAGAATGAAATCTGAGTGTGTGAATTGCACTTACTTTTGCTTCTCTTCGGCATGATTGAACGACGGTGTGCGGTGGAGATGAAGGTTGAAGGGGATTGTGAGGGCTTATGATGGGAGATTAGGGTTTATGAATGAGGCGCCCTAAATACATATGTCTCACAAGACTCAAAAATCATAAAATATAATTAAACCCATAAAAAAATTTGTGTGTCGTAAGTCACTCGAGGTTCGTTTGAAAATATCTTCTTTGAAATTGGCGTAGTTTGTTAATGATCCGAGCTGGTTCGGTTCGATTTGTAAATAATCCAAGCTTGTGTAAATGTCAGCTTGACTCGTGTCTCGCTTCTTAGCTGGCTTGTTTAAATTAAAGGCTAAATTATATTATATTTTATATAAAATATAAATCAAGATTTATGTCATCTTATTTAAAATGGATCATAGATATATAATAAATTTAATCTTCTCTAATAAAAAAACTAAGTATAATATTATAGAAAATAATCATAGTTTATGAAAATATGAATCCTGTATCATTGTTTTAATCGAAAAAATAAACTAGCCGACTACGCTAGTTTGCAACCCTACAAAAAGTCGGTGAACTTGTAGTGTTGCACGTTATGCAGTGATATTAAAATTCGAAAGATCAATTTGACGACCTATGTAATTTTATTATTAGCTTCATATATAAAAAATTGGGATGTGGATACACATAATAAGTAAGGCATGATGATATTTGAAAAAAATAATTACGTTTTAACGATGTATTTGAATTTTTTATAAATTTTAAAATGTGTTAATTTTTTTAAAGAAAAGCCTTATCATATCTGATTGAAAAACATAAAAACCTTAAAATTATCGCATAATTGATAGATTTGTGGTTGAGTGTACCGACACTATTCATGACCATGGTAATTGATATGTTTAATAAGTAGCTATCTTATAGTTAAAAAAAGGTCTTAGAAATAAAAACTTATAAAATATGTGTTATAAATTCACTAGAATTAATTAAACAAAAACATCAAGTGATAATTAACATTTAACTATAGCAAACCCGATTAACCCAGTTAGTTGTTGGTCTACGGCCCAACTAAAGGCATAGCCCATTACATATAATTGAGCCATATTAAACAATATTATTGACCCATATTAAACAAAATACTTGACCCGTTTAAACTTAATAATAAAGGATCAACATGGACTAAAATTAAACTACATTGAGGTTAGTACCAATGTTTTGGAGACCGGATCGGCCGGCCTGGATCGTTTTTTAGTGGTCGAACTGGCTGGTTCGTACCGGACCGCTGGTCGGACAGGGAAACCGGATCGGTTCGGACAGTTTTGGTATTATTTTTATTTTTATTAATGAATTTAGTGGGTAAAAACATGGTGTAAACCATAAATTAGTACGTTAGATATACAAATATAGTCAAATTTTATATATAACTATAAAATACGTATATAAATTACTTATATTTAATTACATATATAAATATAGTTAAATTCAGTCCAACCGGTCCGACCACAAAACCAGTAAGACATCCGGTTCGACGTCCGATTCGGTTCTGAAAATACTTTTGATTGCAGGTGGACATCAATTCAACGTCTCAGAAAGGAGTTTTATTTAAAATACAAAAGATTCATTAAGGTACACCAGTTTTAGATAAAACATTTATCAGTTTAATATTCGTTTGCAGAGATAATCTATATTGACAACCCACTGGACTTAATAAAATCGACCCAATCAGAGACCAATGGCCCAACTGAATACCAACACAAATACATAACATAATAACTGTTCTGGGCCCATTAACTAGTAATACTAATAGCCCAACAAGATTAAAACAATTATAGGCTCGCTACAGCCCAACAAAGTTTAAAACATTAATAGGTTCGCTATAGCCCAACCCGACACCCTTAAATATTCACTCGTTTAGACATTGGATTATTATTTTAGTATGAGACTATGAGTTGATGATCCTATTGTAGTCTATACTCTATTAATTGAATAAGCTGATATCATAACACCATTAATAAGAACCTCTTGTACGAAGAGTGATGAATCCAAAAATTTATTTTAAAAAAGTCATCGTTTTTAAATGCTTCAATTATATAGTTGTGGATAGCAAAATTGTAGGATCGGGTTAGGCCAGGTTTGTCATATAACAAAAGTAAGATATAGTAATTAAAAAGTATCACCATCAGAATGTTAAAAACACATAATATATAAACGATAATCTTTAAAATTAAAATAAAACATCCTAGAGTTGTTTCATATGAGTTTTTATTTCAAAAAACGTTGCTTACATCTTCGACATAAGCTTATTGAAAAAACAATTATTCAATATAAAAATTTCAAAAATCATTCATCTATTCATCATCCATCCAATCTCCGAATTCATATACTTCTTTAAATAAAAACTTCTTCAAAAAATAAGCAGTTGCTTATTGACAATCTTGTAGGTGATGAGTCTTGAATCTTGTCTTCCGATCGACAAATCATCACTGCTCCCTCTTGAGTTTTGATTGTAATTTGCAAGTCCATTTTTTAGGTTTTCTTGGGAGCGGTCTAATTTACTTTAGTTAGTTCGTGGGTTATCTAGGTATTTACTATTTAGTGGGATTATTTAATTAATTAACTTAGTTTTTTTCAAGTTTTTGGGTTTATAAGTATTTTCTTTTATAACCAATGGAGTCATTGTCCAAAAAACACAACAATATCACTCAAAAAACTCATATACATATGCATATATGCGGGAAAGTTCACTGTATTTATGTGACTTTGGTCCCTTTAAGCTAAGTCCGCCCATATTTGCCTATAGCATCAATGTAAGTATGATTTATGTATTTTTTTTTCCCTCCTTCTGTTTATTTCTTAAAAATGTGACAAATGATACTCTAAGTTCTTTAGCCGTCATTTATGTATCATTGTTACACTTGATTATTGTTCTAGGGTTAAGTTAAGCATCATTGGATAGAATCTATCTGCCAGAAGTATTAAATATTGTACATTAGGGTCACAAGGTGTCAAAGTTAAGCACATTAGGGTTTAGCATCAACGTTAGGTTTTCTTATATATAGTTCGTATATTATTTTACTTTTCATGTTTAGTCTTGTATATTGTTCTACCAAGACACAAAGAAATAACTTTCATAATATCAAAGCTAAAAAACCTATGTTGTTTATTCTAAATATTCTCTTTGTTGGACGATGATATTTTTTCTAAATTCTCTTTTTTTACTGTTTATTTACGCAAGATGCCACCTCAAACTCTTCTCTATCTTTCTCTCCTATTACAACTTACCTACTTCAATTATACTTTGTTCCACATCAAATTTCACAACAAACTGATCGCATCTACATCAGGTTCTACTCTCATATTCTACTCTCATACTAGAGGTACAACCCTTATTCTAGAGTCAACTAACTTTTTTTTAATACTTTTTATAATTTATAAAATTACATATGGTTCCAATTAGTGTCATATGACCTAGAGATCATAAGTTATTCTAACATTGCCTTGTAAGATAAACAATACAAAATTAATGCCCAAATTCAAGTTCTTCTTTCCTTAACTAGAACAAGGTGCCAAGGTGGAGTATTGTTCAAGTAAAAAATTATTCGTATTCTTTAACCACATACAAAGTTGTACATACAACAAGTATAGTAGTAGCCCCTCCTTTTGACCAAAAAGCAATTTTGGCTGGAATCAAAGGATAATATTGTATATGATCATGGGTAATATGATATTAATATATGATCACCAAGGTTATTAAATCCAAATTAATTACAGATTTTGTAGGGATTGCCATCACAAAGTTCTGAGCTTTTTAGGTTGACTCCAATAAGCATGCATGCATCATCATGGATCAATATTCAATACACTGAAGTAGAAAAATGTTTATTGAGATAAATGTTGTGTTATGAAAAGTATTCTTAAGAACATGATTATTTGATTTATAATTACCCAAGTGCAGCATTAGTTATGCAAAATGTGCATATCAGAATGTGCACTCATATATATGCGTGGGTGTAACTAAATTTTTGCGTGTTATCTTATGAAGTTTTGTTACAGTTTGATCTCTCTAATTGGGATTTGTAGAGTAGTTGAGGTGAATGTCATAAAACTGTATTATGACCCCTCAAGCTGAAATGTTCCGAGAGACAATAAAAAGTCAAGAAATTATTTAACTTTTTAAAGTGGTATCTAGGTTTGTATGATCGCCTGAGAAGGTTTAAGCTTGTTTTGAGATATTATTAAAGTTGCTTTAGAGATACCTAAAACTTTACTTTGATACATTGTTTGGCTTTCGAGCATTCGATAAGTCTTAAGATATTCCTAATTTGGTATTCCGAATCATACGCTTTAACATTTGCTTTTACTATATGAGTCGTCTACTCGTCTGTGATATTATTACATGTTCCGGTAATGAATGTATGTTTTGGAATTTAAAAATGTTTTATATATATTATTCAAGAAAATATATAAACTTTCATTGCATAGCAAATGTTGAATAGTAAGATATGATGTTGAAAAAGGGTAACCAATAGTGATTTGATTTGATGATTAGGTAAATGTCTGTCTGGCTAAAACAACTTATATGAAATTATCATGTCTTAATTTGTTGTTTATTGTTTGAATTAAAGTAGTGGGAACATGAACAGGGGGTTGAGAATGAAAGGTGGATTCTACTTTTATTATATATATCTATTAAAAGCAAAAGATACATTTTAGAAGATCATCTTGTGCCCTACCATCTTTACATGACTTAACTTTTTTATTCAAGAAGACTTGTTACCATTACATTTATCAAATTCCAGTGACTTATCTTTTTATAAAGCAAGGTTTCCCACTTGACCCATTGTTTATTGCATCTTTTACTGCAAAATTGATCTAAAAGGCTCAGGTGACCATCTTAAGTTCAGAAATTATCCAAGTTTAAGCATGTTGGAGTAATGAAATCGTGTTAAAGGGCTGAAGAGATGAATCCAAACACCACCCATATATATACATGTTCATGTTAAAGACATCAACCCTAAGTCGAACACATTTAAATCTTGTAACCAAAGATTTGTGTGTGACACATTTATCCAAACGAATCAAACATGTTGCTTAGATGTATATGAGTTGATAAAGGTTGTAAATGAGTTATAAAATATATCACATAGCCTTATTTAATGTATTGATGGGTGTTGGATGATATGGGTTAAACGTGCAACCTCTAGCGTGACATGTTATTAAATGAGTTAAATATGATAACTCAAAACTTGATTATTTTATGTTCGCGTTAGCACATTTACCAACCGCATAACCACTCTTATTGTACTAAAATGGTAAACAATATTAATCATGGTAGATGGATGATTTTGATTATTGGCAATTATTGTGGAAAATGCAAGAAGGAAAAGAAATGTGTGGACCATCACAATTTTCTAATCCATAATTCAAGCTCAAGGTTTCCTGTTGAAAACAACATCCCCTTAAAAGTTGAGACCGATTAGTAAGTTGATGAGATATTCTAATGATTTGATAATGATGTTTAGATCTTCATGATATGTAACTATGTATGTATTAATCATAATTCATTGGTGTTAATATACATTTTAACTATTTGTCTAGTGACGGAATCATACATTTTTCGTAGAATTTTCTTCTGTCTATTACGTTCAGAGTTTTACTCACTACATACAAAAAATTCATGATAAAGTTTGATGGTGGATGGTTAGTTGTCTCTTTTGACCCGGGTGTTCATCCATACATATGGGATAAACTGTTTAATACAATACTATTTACTTCTTTAAAATTTACAAACAAAAGTATCAATGAAAACAAAAGTAAACGTTTTATATGTGAATGTTTCCTCACTTCATGTATAAAACTTTCTTTATTTTTTCTGCATGCCTCTCTTAAATCTAACCCAAAGTCCACCTATGCTGACTTAATGAGACTCACACTACCACCAATTTGGTTTATTTCTTTTTATTAAGGTAATATATCAAGTATCAATTATGATGAATTCAAGAAAACATTTAAAGAAACAGGCCCATCTTTTGGCATCTATAGTGCCTTTATGTTTCATGGTTATGTGGCTTCAAATCATGAAGTGGTTCGTACCTTTCTTTCATACTTTTTCAGTTCAAATATTGAAAATATAACTCTTTATGGGCAGCTGATGTTACATAATAAATGTACATATCTATGTGTATGTTTGTTTGTGCTTCACTTTTGAAATACGACTTGAATTCGTATCGAACACGCGAACATGAATAGATTTAGAAATAATTTAACAATTTTAAGTGTTTAAGACAAGACAAGATGAGCCTAACATGAATATTAAAGAAGTTGTTTACTAATGTATATACAACTTGTTTTAGTAAACTCGTGTATTATATGAGTTGAATAAATAAAATATTAATATAATAAATTAATTAATTATAAAATGATATTTTAAGATATGATATGACTGTAATAAAACAGTGATATCTATTTTTTAAAATTTTGTTACAACCTTTTTTTTAAAATTATTTTTTTGTTTCAAACAAACCGTATAAAATGTCATATTTAAAAATTTTCTTTTTACAACTCCCAATTTTGATTATTATTTTTATAAAAAATTAACTTTTAAAATATATCAATTTATCTAAACAACCTTAATAAATAGATTTCTTTCTTATTCTATTAAATAGTAAAAAGTATTAAAATAATATTACCAGTAATTAAAGTAATTATTTAATAGGAGAGAGATACGATAAAATTTTAATGAGAATGATTGTGGTGCTGACACATGATACATTCATTTACCCTCAAATTATTATAATATATATTTAAAAGCTAAAAAAACATATATAATATAAACCAGGAGAGTTTTGTAAATAATCAGTTAATGAGATTAAAAGTCTAAAGGTAGGAGTGGGGAAGGAATATGAAATAAATTGTGATTTGGGACTAATATTAATGATTTTATGCTTTTGGTACTAATTCCTTACATACTAAAATTCAAAATGGGAATTTTACTTTATAAAATATATTACTTTATATAATATATATGTGAATGGAGATAAAATAAATATAAGAAAATAAATTATTTAGTTGCAAGCACATAAAATACTTTTTCTACTTGTCATTTCAAATTGTATGTATAAAGTAATTTTTGATAGCACAGCACTTTACAAACATTAAAACAAATTCCCGACTCCAATATAAGAGGCATATACAGATATTTCTCAAATTATTAATTATATATTTTTCTATTAAAAATCAATTATATATGTTCGTTTCCTAAAACAATATTTATATATTTATTCATTTTATTAACTTATTAAATGACTATTTTACTCTAATTTTTTATAAGTGATTATTACATATTTCTCTTTTTAAGACAATCAGTTATATATTTTCTTACGTTTGAGTCTTTAATATGGCTAAAACAGCAAAATTACATCTTCAAATTAATACATAAGTTTTAAACTTTTTTTAAATCAACAGTTACAAACAATCTAAAGTTTAAATTATAATGTTGTTTTGGACCTCTTCTCGAATTTAAATGATATCTTATATGAGTGTAATAGTGAAAATGAAACATCGACAATCTAGATGATTTTCGATGAGTTCAACTTTCTATGTGATCATTTTTTGTTACCACCAGTCTTGATCACATGCTTAAAACATTCTTACATTTATGAAAGTTAATATATCATAATTATCTATTTTGTATGTAACACCTTACAAAACATGTGTAACGACTTATAATAGAGTATAAATATGACTCTTGCGTGAACTGCACATATTGAAATAACATTATTCTTTGCATGTTACATGGTAAATTATCAGGATTACATGTAGATTTTTGAGAATTTTACTTAAGATAAACTTTATTAATTGGAATATAACTTGATTAATTTTTTAAGCAAACCACTTGGACGTATTATTCTCAAAGAAAATGCAACAAGAATATGGTTCCAACATTTAGCCTCAGTTTTTTGACAATTTGGTTATCAATAGTTTGTAGGGCATACGTTCATTAGTCAAAATAGCTCACCAACTTCTTAACAACCGTATCTTTAATCACTTACTTAATTTCATGTGCTTAAACATAACATTTACGTGATAAAGTAATATACTTTTTAATTTTTTATGTGTTTTTGTGATAATTTTAAAAGCAAAGTAGAAAAATGTGTTAGTCAGTAAAAAAATACTTATTTCATTCCTTTCACATTTTCTTTCATCAATTGAACAACTTAATGATATATACTTCGTGAGAAAAAACACATTTTATTCTAAACTTTCTCTATATATATAACAGCAACGATTAACTAATATTTGATATTCGATAAAAGGTTTGTTGAACTTCTAAGTTCTTTTTATTAATTAAGAACCCCGATGAGGTCAGTGTATTTAGATGCAAATAAATACAATTAAAAATCTGCTGGGCTTTTTTTTTCTTGTTTCTATTCACTAAAACTTGGTTAGTTCTTACCCATATTTAAGCTATACCTCATCATGATCATATTTATGTGTGTGAAAAGGTTCAATAATACTTTTTGGGATTATTTACGTCAATGTTAATTGTAGCAGAAGTGTAATCACAATTAAATTAATATTACAAACAATCAATTCGATTTAATACTTTAAAATTATAAGAATACACAAAATACCTGATTTAGTGCTTCAAAATTTATAAAATGCCTTAATCTAGTTCTAAAACTATGTAAGTTTATAAATTTATAGAATGATATGATTTAAATTGTACAGTTGATTAGATTTATGGTTTAGTTTTAGAATTCTTTCTGTATTTCAATATCGGTTAAAAAGATCTCATATCTATATACTATAAATAAAGTATATGAGATAGTTATTTTAAGATACAATAAAATTAAGAGCACTTACTAAATTCAATATATAAGATACAATTAATTTTGAGGGTAAAATAGTATTATAATATTATTTACACATTACCCCTTATAATTAGTTATATAATAACCATACACTTACTAATATTTACATAAAATTTTATATAATCTACTCATAAACCAAAAAAATTTAATATGTTTTAACATTTCAGTTATATCTGTTAATCTATTATATTTCAAAACATTTTAAGACTACAACTTAACCTATGTTTATTTTTAATCGTTTTTGTGTAAACTTTTTACCGAAATGGTCTGTATTTTATGAGGTACAATAAGTTAATGCGTATATACAAGTAGTCATGCAGAACTCATTTATTTGGTATTTCAAATTTTAACTTAGAAAAAACATAATAAACTTTTGTAAAACTATTATAAAAATAACAAAATATTAAATGCACGTGTCAAATGTAAAATGTCGCCCCGCATTGCGCGGACACCCTTCTAGTATATGTATATTATTTTCACTCTATAACACAATGCTCTCAAATAATATTTATCTACTATTTTATTTAATTTTGAGTCATTCATTTTGTAACTCTTATACAAGTTAACTACTTACCGAATTATTTTTCACAACCAAAACGTGAACAATTGTATACGTAGTATTGATATGTAAAAAAGTTATTACAAATAAAAAAACGATATCAAATCATACATATTAAGATATGTTAACAACTCCCAAAATTTGGTCATTTATGATCAACAATTATCGTGAAAATGTCAAACCTTTAAAGCAATATCACATACTATAGTCTTTCATACGTAATCTGGCCCTACATTCTTTAATTCTCTTTTTCTTTCTCAAATATCAAATTAAATAATATCTTCCACATGCATATACATAAATATATATTATGAGACATCTCACACGTAATAAATAGTATACATCTTTAAATTATATTTCTTAATATTAACATATAAAGATATTTAAAAGGAGAAATGTATAACCACAGTTGATGAGACAGCGTGGTGGATCAACCATAGATGTTTTGGGCAATTTAATCAAGTCAAACAACTTCAAATTTCCAAATCAACAATGTACCTACGCATCCTTTAGCAGACAAGACAAATGGAGGTTAGAAAAATGATGTGTTAAGATTCAGCTTTAGAATACTTTCAAATAACTACAAGCTTATAAAAATATCATTTTCATAACTAAACCAAAGTTTTACACAACAATGTTATAGAAGAATGAGTTGATGAGGATACAACTTGAAATTTAAAGTTAAAAATGATTTATAAACATATTTTCTTCCTACCATTATAAAACGGTAACTATTAGAAACACGTACCAACATCACATTACTCATTATTAAAATTTTCCTAGTTTTTCTCTTCTATTATATTAATTACTAATAATATTTGTTTAATTCTTTTAGATCTATAATAATTTTATAAATAATTTAAGAAAGATATATATTTATTAATGTTATTTTTAAATAAACTAATTTCTATAGTTACAATAATTGCCAAAATTTTAAATAGTTACAATACCTAAAAGTCAATAAAAATCACTTAGTAAAATAAGGGTAAAATAATTATATAATAACTAAATTTCAATGAAATGAATAAACATGTAATACAAGTTAAGGAAAAATATATAATTGATTTTTTGACATGAAAATATATGTAACTAATGATAAGAAGGGGATATATATAAAAAAATCTCTTAAATTTACAACTCGTTAGTGCTCGTTGATTTGTTTGCCTCATTTTCTTAATAATTATTTTTATTTCACCCCAATAAACGATAAAGTATGCTAATTATTTGAAAATACAATATGAGTTTTGGTCCAATAGCACACAGGCCTGTCATTTGTGCTACGTTCCTTCGTATGAGAGTTCAAATCATGTGGTAAAATATATTAGATGAGTTTAGGGGAAAAATTAGTAGAAAATGCCATTTCTAATCAAGAATATCCAAACACAACACATAGATATACAAACGAATTTCCCAATGTTCTTTCTCTCCAAAGCTCACATTATGTCCTCTAGCAAGTTTCTTCTTTTTTCTTCTATATACGGGGGTGCGGGACTTAGTAATTTAGAAACAGACAAACAAAAACTAAACAAAAATATATAAAAAACGTCTCAAAATTATCCTCTTAATTACAGGTCCACTCTATTGACTTTGTGACACTGAAAACGGTGTAGATCATGTATAAAGAAAAACATAACATGAGGGTTGGTTTCTTGTCTCCCTTAAAACGTGGAAGAAAAGCTTTGATCAAGGATGTTTACTTTAATTGTTTTCTACTCCTTTTGTTCCCATATGTATATTCTTTTATTACTTTTTCTAGAATTATATTATCATCATGACATCATTGCCTCATTGGTGATTAAATTCATCTTAACTTAATTACTTGTTATGTTGTTAAATGTTAATGAGAAGAGACCTAAACCAAAAGAAAGTTAATCGTGGTTTGATTCCAATTCGAGAAACTTTTCAATCACTATTATGTGCTTGTACATATCTTTTACAAAATAAACATTGTCTTGACATTGTTATTTAATCTAGTTAGATATAAAACCTAACTCCATTGGTGGATTAGGTTCAAATAAAAAGACTCTTCATGCTAAAAAGATTAAAAATGGTTTTTAGTCACTTATAAACCGCCTCAAACGAATTCTAATTAAACTCATTCCAGCGACCCTGGAAGCTTCTTGTCAAACTTTACGATCTTAGTTTTTAGAATTATATTTAGAGTTTAGAAATTGATTGACTCGACGAACTCTACGATATTAGCTTCTAGACTTAAATTAAATTTTATGATTTTGGTTTTGAAGAACCTGTAATGATCTGACTAGATTTTGTATCATATTTATTCTCTTAGATTTTTCAGTCTAAACATACTTTTAATTAAAAACTTCACCCCTAATATTGATTACAATTGTATGTAAGAAGTTTGTGTTTGATTGTTCAACAGTTTTTAAATTTCCCAGAACTAATCAACCAAATTTGAATAACATGAATAACTATAATTACCCATGCAAATAATCATTTATTTTAATAATTGTCGTTTATATAAAATATATTAAGGCAATGAATTGAATATGTTAAAAAACACTAGAATAAGAATGCCTTTGAATGTTCATATATGATAGAAGTAAAGGACATGATTTCATATAGCTAGTTAGCTACCCTATCAAGGCATCAATCGTTTAAATGATATAGACAAAAGGACACAAAAGGTGTGTTTACGAACCACTCATATAAAGGTGAGTTGTGACTTGTGACTCATACATAACACGTAAAATTACAAAATTGACCTTTACGTACGTACCACCAACGATATGTATATTTGTGTATAACTTTATTAGAGTATTATTTAATCCATATGTGGAATTATGGAGGTGGGGAGGTCCCATATTACACCCATGGTGGGAGACAAACGATGCAAGTCATATATATATATTGAAAGAATTATTTAAATATTGGAAAACAAAAGTTGTTTCATCTTTTTTGTATCTTTCATAATTATTTAGTGTTTCTTAATTGAATTTATGTACACGTATCATTTCTACCACCACATGTATGTTAATTAAGTGAAAGATTTAAAGAAAACTAAGGAATTATAAGAAAATCATGAAAATTACCTCTGCCGATTATATAACTTATAAATTACTTTTTTAGCCATATAATAGGTATTTGAATAAGTTATGACTCTATAATTTTAGCTAGTCAAAAGTTTTTAATTTAGGTAGCTTCATTCAAGAAGTAACGAAGATATAAACTCATAGTTATATATACATAGTCCATAGTTTTTATAATGAACTCATAAATTGTAGTTTTCTCAAACAATCCTTTTTATGTAATACACCCGAACATTCAAAATATATTTATTCATATTTCTACATTAGTACTCTAATATACCTAAAAAGACATAAAATTATGGTTTATTTGTTCTTTCATCCGTCCTTTAATAATCAAGAAACATTTTTCCCACGTATGTAGCATTCCGACGACATGCATATACTCATGGAAAAAAATACAAGTGTGCACATGGGCATACACTACAAAACCGATATATATTGAATCCAAAACAAGACAGTGTACATACGATAATTTAAGAGAAACACGCGTAAATTACTTCATTATTGTAATTAGTAGTGTTAAAAAATCTATAATCCGAAAATAACAATAATTCTATTTGTATTTGAATCTGAAAAAACCAATCCAAATCTTTATTCAGATCGGATCTCATTCAAATCCGAATTTCTTATTCGGATTTCAGATCGAATTTCAAATATCATAATTTTTTATTTGGATATCCGATTAATACAAATAAGAATTCAACTACATTTCTAATCTATTACTTATTATCCAACTACCTATTATAATTTCAACTCAATAGGCAAGAGTATTGACACATTCAAGTCATATAATCATAAACAACTATACAATAATTGATTGTTGTTCTATTATATTAAAAATTCTAATCTTCAGGTTATATATAATTACATATTATGTTTTAGTTATGAATTAGTGTTTAAGAAAAAAAATTATTTTATGGTTTTTAATGTTTTATTGTGATTTAAACTAGTAAAATGTAAAGAATAACATTTAGCAAAAAAAGAAAGAACAAAAAGTAAGAAAATTTGTTATTTTGTTTGTTTGGATTATTTGGATTTATCCAGATCCAATCTGATTTAAATTCGGATAGATCAATTCGGATCGGATAGAAATCTTCTTATTAAGATTGGAACGGATTTTGGATAGGGTCATGAAATTTTTAAGTTTGAACAATTCAAATAATCCAATATCTAATCCAATGAACATTGTTAAATTTAATTAAGATAATCATAAAGTCGTCATTGTTGGTGATACAAAACTTAGTTAGGGGGTGTTTGATATCGGCTGACCCGGCTGATCGGCTGACTCGGTCAGCGGGCAGCCTGTTTGATATGCGGTTCATTTTAGTTGACCGGGTCCAAGATGGCTGACCCAGACCTGAAAATTAAAAAGGCTGACCCGACTGACCACCCACGACGACCACCTGCGCGACCACGACCAGCCATAGCGACCGCGACCACCTGCGCGACCACCCTTGCGCGACCGCGACCACGAGTAGACGTGTACAAATCTGAGAAAGAGGTGGAGATGGAGACGTTGATGAATGAGGTTGAGAGAGAGGTTTCAGAGGAAGGTGTTGAGAG